>JACXGJ010008643.1:0-26545 GCA_016801105.1 Esox niger | reverse complement strand
CCTTCCCCTAATTCATGATGGTGAACAATCCTTGTTTTCAGTTCATGTGACAGTTCTTTTGAGACTCCCATGTCACTACTCTTCAGAGAAGATTCACAAAGGAGGGAAACTTACAATTGCCCCCCCTTAAATACTCTCTCATAATTGGGTTCACCTGTGTATGTAGGTCAAGGGTCACTGAGCTTCCCAAACCAATTTTTCCCAAACCAATTTTGAGTTCAGTAAAATGACAACAGTGCCCAAATTTATGCACATGCCTAATTTTGTTCGAACAATTATTGCACACTTCCTGTAAATGGTATAAACTTCATTTCACTTCTCAAATATCACTGTGTTTGTCTCCTATATGATATATTTAACAGATTTTTTTTTATCCTAGGAACCAACGATTTATGAAGGAAAATCATGGAAATTAACAAGGTTGCCCAAACTTTTGCAGACCACTGTAAGATCAACCTGTACCAGAATGATGGGAAGAAAAATGTGTGGAGAATGCTTGGAACAGCACATGATCTGTAAAAGATGGTGGAGGCAGTGTGATGGCATGCACATGCATGGCTTCCAATGGCACTGGGTCAATAACATATATTGATGATGTGACAGAAGCAGCCAGGATAAATTCTGTAGTGTATAGGGATATATTGTCTGCTCAGATTCAAAGTTGTGAAGTCTTGCCACAGTCCTCCCCCGTCTGATCATCTCTGCGAAGGAAATATGCTTCATCGAGCAATGCAACACTACTTCTAGCATGGAATGGGAGGAGATTCCTTTGTTCATAATTTTTTATAAAGAAAATACATGAAAAATATCAATCATGCCATTCATTTGGAACTTGAGAAAGACCTCTGCAGATGTATCAGGCTGGATCGCCCATGGATCATGCATGCAGTAGGTCAATTTTCCCTCTCAAATGGAGGACACAAATACATTTTGGTCATGATTGACCAGCTCACTAATAGAGTGGAGATATACCTCATTCGGGAACAAAGTGCAGAAACCCCAGCGAAGACGGTAGGAGGGCCAGAGCCCAAAACATAAAGCAGCATGGAAGGGTCCCATTCTAGCAACCAAATGCTAGGTCAGGTCATTTACCAAATACACGATGAGTAGACCAGTAAGGCCCTGTATTATGACCGGTTTCCTCCGTATAACTCTCTAATCATTTCTGAATGGATAAAGGTTGAAAAAAGTTCTGTTGTAATTCAATGTGGATAACAAGGTCCTGAAGAATTAATAAAGCGTTGGAGATGCACTCTGCTACAGGTATGGCCATGGGAAGATTATTTAATCACGGAGTGCTGACAATGGCCGAGCGCAGGACGGTATTCGCAGTATTGATCCACGGTATTGATGCATATCACTCAAATAATGTTTTTTTAATTAACAGCTTTTTAGACATTATTGTGTGCCATAGTCATAATATCATCAGAAAAATGTTGTTTTGAGTGTGCTGGGTCTTTGTCTTTTTTGCAGTACCCCATAGAATCCAGATGGTGGAGATGTAGAAGAGGTAATGAACCTCATTGGGCCTTTCATCAACAAGCGGTTATTTGCAGTATTTATATTTGAGAGGTCTATCACAGAGGTTTAAAATGTAAAAGTTTTGTGTGTTATCATACTGTAATACAACATTTGATAAATCAGATTTAAATTAGAATTACAAACATATTCACAATTCATCAGTTTTTCCAAGGTAGTAAATTCTCAGGGAAACCTTCACACTTATTGTGTGTGCTAGATTCTGATTGGAGAGTAAACAGGTACCTAACAAATATCAATGCTATCTTTTATAGATTTTTGCACTAAAAATAAACAATAAACTGCTCTTGCAAGTATGACAGTTCTTTATTAGGGCTTACATAGCTGAATGGCCTTGGCCAGAACTTTGACCAAGGCCATTCAGTCAAAATTCTGTTACCAAGACCCTGCAACAATTCAGAACAGTGCCTGTTTGAAATCTAAAAAAATGATAATACTTGCAATTTTCTACAAGTAGGATATGCAAATTACTCAGGCATTGCTTTAATGACTACTACAAAATGTTAGCAAGCACTTTGAACTGCCCCTGTGCATGAAACCTGCTATACCAATAATACTTTGACAGATTACAAGAGAAAGACACACAATCACATGTTGACTTTACACTAATTATAAAGGGTTGGCTCTTATTATTATTGTAGCCAACCCTGAAATAACACATTCTACATACGGGGGACCAAAGTTGAGAAACATTGCAATAAAATAACGAGTCGACACAAAGCATTTCTTTTTGTTATCTGTTTAAATACAAAGAACATTTGGGAAAACGTTTGCTGCTTTTTCTGTCTGTGTGTGCTCGCTCATTGTTACAGTGAGTATTTAGCAAAGCCGAAACAGAAGTAATGTGCAGTAGGTAGAAAACTACACAGGTAAAACACAGCAGCACATTGATCTCCTCTGGTACAGTACCACCTCTCTGTTGTGAAGACAGCACCACTCTAAAAACAACTCCCAAGTCTCCACTGGACCAAAAAGGGTCCAACTACACCCATCCATTAATATCTCTTGATTGTTGCAGACCCAGGATGTCGATTTCATCTGCTGCAATTTGGGTGTTTGGTTCCTAGCATTCGCTGGCATGAGCTGTGGGCAGAAAACAAGTTGGCAACATTTCTGATATGATTAAAGGCAATTATTAGCAAGCCATATCAGACACACAGCCATGGCTTTTTCCAAACCCTCCATTCTACCTTCATTTCCAAATAATTTTACCTTTACAGTTTCCTTTCACATCCACTAGCAGTCTTTATTTGGCATAAGTTTAAAAAACTCAGAAAACCAATAGGCCAATTTCAGAGGGACAGAGAAGGTGGGAATGGGTTATTTAGTGTACTGTATAATTGTGAAAATTATACACAATTATACAGTACACTACAGTGTTTACAAACTTTGCTTTGAGAGGGTGGTCCACACACTGTGGACATTGAAACACCACCAAGCGAGCACGGTAGCCTATGGTAATTGAGAGCAGAATCTAGGGTACTGTAGCCAAAGATAGAAAAAACTAAATTATTTTAACACAATCGTGTTATCAAGAAAAAAAATATTTCTAATAATTATTTGCCTTCATTTTTAATACATTTGTTTTGCCTTTCAGAAGATTATTTTGCAATATATATATTTTTGATGTTAACAGATTTTTGTTTCAATTTCAATTATTTTGTTTCCAATAATTATATTTTGTTTGTTTTTATTGAAACAAAAATAACTCCATACCTTAATGCTTTGTGTGACATGAAATTTTTTTTTGCCACAGATCCACACAAAAAAGTCAATAATGTCAAAGTGAAAAACTAATATCTGCAAACCTGAGTGTCAGGGTAAGTAAAGGGAGTATCGCAAAATGGGCCTTGATGAGGAAGTGACAATGACATAACATATTGCAACAAATCTCAGCATGTGGTTGCCAGAAGACATGTAGGAGACACTGAGACCAACAGAGGAAAGAGTATGTGATTTGATGACCCCATAGAACTTTTCTGGCCTTGTTGCTAAACAGTATATTAGTATATTTGCTGCAAACACTGCTCAACATCCTGAGAACATAATTCCTACCAGGAAGCATTCTGGTGGCAGCGTCATGTTTTTGGTATGCTTCTCTACGTCAGGGTTTGGAAAGCTTGTGAAGATTGAGGGAAAATGAATGCAGCAAGTCAGAGAAGTTCCGTAAAAATACCAATTGAAGTCTGCTAGAGACCTGTGACTTGAGAGAAGACTTGTCTTCCAGCAGGACAATAACCCCAAACATTCATGTAGAGCCAAAGTCACACTGCAATTGCTTAAAAACAAAATGGTTAATGTCCAAGAGTGGCCAAGTCAAAGCCTGGACCTCAACTGATTATGTGGTATAGTTGACTAGATTTATTTTAATAGAACAACAAGTGTGTAAGTAGTTACACGGATTACTAAATCATTACTAATGATATTGACCATATTTTCATTTCTGGTCATTATTAACAGGCTGGTTGGCATTGGTTCTTTCATTCATTGCCTTCAAGATGCACATGCGTAGAATGTCTGACATATGGCACAGCCATTCCCTGGTGACAGTGGTTTCCGCAAAGCCTGGCTGTAGGCAAATAATACTGAGACAGATGGGAATATTTGTAATAACAAGATCGTAATTACAACCCCACCCATCGTTCAACAGGACAGCATATAACAGGGCACCCACATACACAAACACTGTTACATTCATCACAAAAGCTGCAGCTACAGTTTATCCTGTCGCCTAGGCACCTTGAGTCCACTTACATGTACATAAACATTGAAACCTTGTATCCGCTGCGTCTATTTGATACTGGTACTCCATGTACACTGTTTAGCCATGCTGTTGCCATTATTTATTAATTGTGTACATACTCTTTGTTTTCCTGAATCAATCAATCAAATGTATTTATAAAGCCCTAAAAGTATTTAACATTTAAAGTTATATTTTACATCAACAGTTGTCACAAAGTGCTTTTACAAAACACCCAGCCTTTTTGGTTATTATATTCCCATCTCTTTCCCATCCCTTTCTCTTGGTTTTTAACTCAACATTGTTGAAAAAATGACTTGTAAATAAGAACGGTACTGATAGCCTATGAAGCATATTTCATTTATTGCAAATAAAGACTTATTTCTATTCAGACAAATGCCTAGGAATTTGGAAATGTATTGTGCGACAATCAAAGAGGAGACTGAGGTCAGGGGTACAGACCTTGGTCATTTAGTGGCTGGGCGGCAGCGTTGCTTCCTGTTCTCCTGCAAACAAGTCAACTCACATATAGTACAACACTTACAGATGTATGATTTTAATTTGATCACAATGCTGTGCAGCAGGAATATGAATATTGTAAATGTAAAACATGTATTGTATTCAAGCTTTAAGAGGCTTCAGATTTTTGGGGGGATATAACATTTCAGAATAGATTTTCCCAAAATCATAATCCACAAATGAAATTTCACATATAAATTCACATTTCCTGCACACTATTCAGATCCTACAGTATGTAAACAGTAGCGTTTCCAGGCGGCCTTCAGGACTCAACGGTTGGAGGTACAAACTAATAAATCAACACAAAGACTCACTAGAGTCTCTGGAACAAAGCAGTGCTTTTTCTGCTGTACAACACAATGCACACATTGCTGAAAAAGATTTCTCAAATGTTTTCATAGTTCCAGCTCTTGAACAATAATTACATTTTGTAATAGTATTTATTACTTAGGGAATAAATAAAATGTCACTGTACATTTCAAAAATGTTAATAGTTTAAATAATTGTAATACTTAAATCATGCAACATTTAAATAATGTAATATTTAAAACATGTATTTACTTTGACACTCATTATACTAATTTACCTGATGCTTGCACTGTCGGAAGCTTCATAACACACACATAACTGAAACTTACTATTTTCAACAAAGAGGATGTAAAAATCCTCCATACCTTTTGTCCTGGTTGAACTTGCATCTGCAGTGTCCACCTGTAATGTAAAGAATGGCCACATGTCAATCTGTGTTCTGTTGGATGCGATGTTCTTAATTAATCACTATTAATCCTTGTTGGGATCTGTGGTTAAACATACCATTAGCAAAACAACAATCTTAAAATTCTAAAATACAATTTCAGAATTCAAAATGTATTTTAAAAGCAGGTTAATCTAAATTAAGTGGTCTTCACTGTAATATAGATCACAGACATTTTTGAAAGCCTGTTAATTCAAATTAAGTACAGTTTACTGTAATATAGACAACATTTGAACAAATTAGATTGTATTATATCAATAAAAGCTTCTTGACATGTTCTTCAACCCTGTGCCACTTTTATAGAGATTGAAAACCTAAATGAAAAACAATCCCAATCATGAAACTGGCATGGAAGAGTGCAGGATTGGGACATACTGTACTTCCTCCAATACATGTCTGGTAAAGCTCTTCTGTTTCTTTCCACACTGCTCGCTCAACCAGGATGTTACCAGAATCGGTGCAAGGGAGCTAATACTCTTTGAACAAACAACATCACTATAGCAAAGGGATTTGCTAGAGCATGATGACATAAGGAATAATTCACAGCTCTCCACCTCCCTTAGCCTGTGGCGGTGCATTGGAGCACCAAGGTAACGGTCAGGTGGGACGTATCCTGCCATGAGGCCAACAGTCATTTCTAAACATTGTTGAACTTTAAGTACACCCCTCTTAATTTAATATGAGTTTAAAGTTACAAATACGTTGAACATTTAATTGTCAAATTGTCATAGAATAAAAGCATGTGATGGTCTTTTTTATATTTTTTTCGAGTGTTTTGTCTTGTAAAAGTGATAGCATTGCACAGCAGCCCTATTAGCTATAGACCATTTTGACGGACTAGAAATGTTTTTAATTGTTTTTTGTGAAGCTTGCATTCACTTGCCACTCTATGTTGCAATCAACACACCTAAATTCATTATACATTGTCAAACCTGTAACGGTTAAACCTGTTAATCAATTTGTGACTTAACAGGCACTAACTATAGGGATTTTTTTGTATTTACCCACCAAAATATAGATTCTATAAATGTAGGACCAACTACGCCAAAGCTCCTGACACCAAAACAACTTTAAAGCATGCAGAGCAACCATAAGTAGGTTGAAAAGTTAAACAGAGGCTGATGCTTCAAAAACATATTTTTTATACTACTTTTAACACTGCCACCATACTGGGATAAATCCTAAAGTATTTCAGGTGCCATATACCTGAATGGAAAAATCTTTATGCTGCTAAATTTGTAACCATTTCAGCAAAAAAATATAAAATCATTTTGAAACCAGATATACTTTCTAAACTATAAATGCACATTTCATCTCATTAGGCTTCCCACATTTCTTGGGACAATGTTGCAGATTTTTTTTCTCAAAAATAAAATGCCAGTTAATATAAGTTAGGTTTTTAACCATACTAATTAAAACACATTTGTCACTGCATTCTGATAATAAAAATTGGACATACAAATTTGTCATGGTGCAGAATGATGGTAAATACCATCGTAATACATGATAGAAATTATGCGACAAATATACACAGAGGTCCATGGAAATATGAATAGGTATTACAGGCCTATGTAATTATATGATTATGCCCATAGAATGAGTAGCATGCTGAGAAATTAGTAGACATAGAAGGTCCATTCTTATCCAATTATTTTGACAAATCAGATCAGCTGCTTTGCCCACGATCCAAATTTGCTGTAAACACAGCAAGAGTTACCTATCTTTTAGGTACCATTTGTGTGTCATGTGTGTGGAATGATCAGATAAGTCATGATATAGCATTTTATCAAATTAAATGCACTTTTCTGGTTCAAAGACCCTTTTGTTTGGTGAAAAAGATTTGGAAATGCCCTTGCTATTTGAAAGTGTTAATGATGTTGAGGTAATATATCTTTGATATTGTCCATGTTTGATGCTGTGAAACTTTGGTAATGTCTTTTTAGATAACGCAACTGTTGTGAGTAGTTGATATGCGACTACATCAGTTGTGGAGCTCAAATTATTGTTTGCTCAGGCTCATAATGGAAAGAGTTTAAGTGTTTTGCTGCATAGTTGTATGTTTTCTAGTGATTCTAGACAACTATTCTGACCATTTCAAGCCATTATGGAGTAACAGCACAAAAATGAGGCTGAGAGCAAATTAGAGAGCAATTGAAAGCACAGAGAACAACTGAGCAAAAGTGTGCACGTTTTCCATCTCTCACTTCCTAGACTTCTGCAGTTAAAAAAAGTATTTTGTTTTGCTATTGATTCACACACAATTAGACATGTAAATCAAATGCTGATCTCTCGTCTATACCTGTTACAGAATCACTACAGCCAACGTTCAAGTAGCTAGGGCTAGCCTGTAGCTATAGCATACATAGTAAGATTTTTACCATACTACTAGCATGTATACAAGTACAAATGAGTTCAAATGAGAATTCTGAGTGGCTGAGATATTTCCCATTTAAAATTTCTTCCCGGTCCATCTATCAGTTTTCATTGACTCAGTCTCATACTCGTAGTCTCATTCTTGCTTTAACCACTGGCAGGTCCATCCCCCCCACCCTTGGAGACAAGATGTGTTATTGTTATTGAGTGGTTGATGATGGATGTGTGATGGAGTCTTACTGAAGAGGATGGTGATGCCGATCAAACACAGAACTGCTGCCAGGATCAGCCCTCCAACACGTAGCCTGTGATAATCTGAACAGAGGCAAAAACAGACAGACCAAAATGTGGGGAGTGTGTGCAGGAGTGAGAATAATGACATGTTCCAAAGGCAACACACAGAAGACTATGTGAAGATGCAAGTGTCTGCATACCAAAGGTAAATGGATCATCCTCTTCCACTGTAGGGGCAGAAACATGACACAAAGTCCTGAGTCAGGCAAATAGCTAAGTGACATGTCTGGAGACCATATTTAATGTCAAAATGACTAATAAAACAAAGCTAAAGTAACATTCCAAATGTACTATGGAATGTTATTATGATAAAGAATTGTCCGTTACATACTTTCTTTTTGCTCCTCTGCAAACACAAGGGACAAAACTGCTAACAGAAACAGAGAAACAATGCTAAGCATACTGCATAATACATAGACAAGATGGCATGCCAGCAATGTGGCACAGAAAGCAGCTGTCTGTACCCTGTGACAAGGACACTTGTAACTTTAGAAGTCTCTAAAATGCTTTGTCCTTAAATAGCATGAAATAAGGTCACTGAATACATTTAATTTTGATTGTTATACTATTCATATACATCATTTTCAAAACATTAACCATTAATTTTACTATTCATATCCGTCTTACACCGCAAACATATGCTATACTCTACTGTATAGAGTAGATACTGTAATATTGTATGCTTGGATTGAAAAAGAGAAAATCAGTGCCGTGAGGACTTTGCCACGGAGAAGAAATGATAGTATAAAAAAAAGAACATCTGAACTATTTATCATCTTTCTGCTTAAGGCCTGACTCACATGTCAATAACAGCAACACAGATATCTTTTCCATCTTGACCTTTCTTTCACCTGGGGAAGAAAGTACACAGAAACATACAAATACATATGTTGAAAATAATCAGAATGTTATTATAATAATTTTTTGGCTGACTTGACATTTAATACCTAAGGGCATAAAATGATACATAGGTATACGGTATCTTAGTTTGTGTATTAATTTCCATAGCATTTGAATTTACACAGGCATGTTCAATACGTCCTATACAGAGTTGTGGCCGTCAAAATGTATAACAATGACCAACGTGATTGCCAGAATGAATTAAAACAAAGCTACAAGAAATAACTTGTCACACAACCCTTTTGATATGCTTGGAACTTCATGAGGTCAGGAAGAAAATGGCAGCTCATATCGGGCCCAAAACTGGCTCACACCAGTTCCAATGTCAACAGAGAGCTGATGTAAGTGACAAAAGGGTTTTGTGCGGGAGCATAATTATGAGGTCATGCATCTTACCCAGAGTGCTTTGCTTCATCTCATCCAATACTTTGTTTCAGCATTTCATTTTTCAATCCCTATTTTTGTATCCTAGGCCTTTATAATCATTGTAATTATACAATATCTAAATGTCATAGTGAAGCTAAAAACTCTAAAACTTTAGAATGGCTCCCAGACCAAAGTATAAATACTGTAACATAAGTCTACAGAGATTTTTCATTGCGCCTGTGCACAAAGCCAGAGAAAACACCCTTCAGTGATCACACAATACAATTACAATCCGTCCTCATGTTTCTACAGTATCCATGACAGAAAGAAACAATAGGAACCAACCACCAAACACTTTTCATTAAATTTGAGCAACGTTTCAGGGTTTTGGTCATCTGATCTCATTCAATATTGGAGTCTTGAGGAGATTTGGTAGCTAAACCCCTTGTCACAAATGTTAGTACATGAAACAAAGTAAATAATACAGATTATACATGGAGACATGAATATGAGAGCTCTATCTTCAAGAGCTTATATTAAATAAGTCTGTCAAAAAAAGAATGAGAATGTCTGTCAAACACATTATCACTAACCGAGGGTAGTGATATTAATACGTAAATGTCTGCTATCCACACATGCTGTTGCAGAACAGGTTCCCTGAACTTGTTTTGCAAGCCCACCCCCCATCCACACACAAAAGAAAGACTAATGAAAACGAACACTGGTACTTAATTTTTTTCCATACAATCAATGGCTTTGCGGATGGCTACTTTATTCAGTAAACACTGACTTACTATGAGTAACTGTCTGTGACTGTCCCACCTACTGTAAGCATAAAATGGTGAATGTACCAATTGGATTAGAGCGGCTGCTAAATAACTCAAATGTATATGTATGTACTCTTATAACACTGCTACTACTACAACACCTAGCTCAAATATGGAGATCCTCACCTCTTATAGCAGTGTAAAGTGTCGCATAGCACTTAGCAGCAACCAGGGGAAAAAATCCCTTGCTTCCTCTCCACAGCAACGTCAGTAAGAGGGAATGTCGCAAACAAATCTTTCATGGAAAGAATTACAATCCAATCTAGAGAGATGGGTTTCTCACTGTCTGCTTTTTTAGGATGGAATTATATAAAATTTATTGTGCAGACATGGGACTGACGGAAGGTTTATGTCACAATGTCTGTGGTTGTCAAGTGTCTGTTGAAGACAGTGCCAGGCAAAGCTGGAGATCGTTCTTATTCAAACACTCCGAATCACCCTGGAGACCAGAATTGGTGATAATGGGACCAGTGTTCCAACATGGGTCACGCTGATTCTCTACCACTGTGCGTGAAGCAAAAGAAGAATCAAGCAGTTGTCTGTAAACAGTATGACTCCATTCAATCCTCTTGTTCCTTCTTACACTGCCCTCCTCCATGCCCCACTCACGTATTTTAACAAAGTGATTCTACCGACCATAATTTTTTATTAGATCATACCTATTCACTCACTAACCTGCTGCTTCACAAAAGGCTATTTGCTTCACTTAAAATTAGTACACACAGAAGACCATTCCCCCTGTGATCACTCAGATAATTCACACATTCTTTTTTCCTCTAATACTCTTTCCAACTGCGTCAATATGTCACGACTTGAACCGCAAATCTGTTTCTTTTTTCAAATCCCACAGCGATAAAAAGAGCAAACTATGCAGCTCCTAGGCTCCTGCCCTTGCCTGAAAAGGCATTTACAAGGTAATCATTTATCCTTTTCAGATATGAATTCTGGGATTAAATTTACATGGTCACATTTTGACCCCATTGTTTGGAGTGTGTGCAGACATTGTGGTAGACAAGAACAGTATGAGAAGTGTGTTTTCCACACTATATTCAGGGACCTAACCCAGCATTTGGGGCTTGTTTTGGCTAACATTTGTTGGCTTGCTAATTACAGCATGATTTTTATACTGTTTGGCTTTTACATTGGCTAGCTATGCAAGAATGAGGAACAATGGTCTGATTTTGCTAGTGAAGAAACTTTAAATGTTAAATACTTTCATTGGCTTAGTTTGGTGAATGTCCTGCTGCTAGTGGCAAATAAGGCCACTAGCAGCAGCAAATGTAATGAATAAAATGTATTGCTTTTTAAACTAAA
Organism: Esox niger; assembly: GCA_016801105.1. Lineage (NCBI taxonomy): Eukaryota > Metazoa > Chordata > Actinopteri > Esociformes > Esocidae > Esox > Esox niger. The sequence goes on along the minus strand of JACXGJ010008643.1, from coordinate 14,919 downwards.
ACCATTCAAATATAACATATTATTGTCCTGGAGTAGTGTTGTGCCAGTGCATGGAAGACTCAGCTACAACAGAGACAACCTCATGTGGGTTTAAATATTTTGGCATACCAATAGTATTTATCAGTGGCATTGTTTGACCAGGTTTTGGCTTAGTTTGTCAACATTTGTTGACAAGGAAACTATGAGATCATTACTAATATGGCTCATGCTTATGTGTGGGTTTGTGTGTGTATATACAGTAGATATATTAAGTCTACACACCCCTCTTAAAATGCAGGGTTTTGTGATGTCAGATCTTTCTCCACCTGTGACCTATAACATGAACAATTCAATTGAAAAACAAACTGAAATCATTGAAGGGAAAAATTAAAAAACTCACAATAACCTGGTTGCATAAGTGGGCACACCCTTAAACTAATACTTTGTTGAAGAACCTTTTGACTTTATTAAAGCAGTCAGTCTTTTTGGGTAGGAGTCTATTAGCATGGCACATCTTGACTTGATAATATTTGCCCACTCTTGTTTTCAAAAGTGCTCCAAATCTGTCAGATTGTGAGGACATCTGTGCACAGCCCACCTCAGATCACCCCACAGATGTTCAATGGGATTCAGGTCTGGGCTCTGGCTGGGCCATTCCAAAACTCTAATCTTATTCTGGTGAATCCATGCTTTTGTGGATTTGGATGTATGCTTTGTGTCATTGTCATGCAGAAAGGTGAACTTCCTCATCTTAATCTGTCTAACAGATGCTGGAAATTGCCTGGTATAATTCCTTCTAGCCTTACTAAGGCCCAGTTCCAGCTGAAGAAAAACAACCCCAATGCATGATGCGGCCACCAGTATGCTTCACTGTGAGCATGGTGTTCTTTGGGTGATGTGCAGTGTTGTTTTTGCGACAAACATACCTTCTGGAATTATGGATGAAAAGTAATCAGACCATAACACATTTTCCCACATGCTTTTGGGAGACTTGATCTTTGTTCTTGCAAACTCCAGCCAGGCTTGGAGTTCCTTTCCTTTGTAAAAAAGGCTTCCCCAAATTCCTGCAGCTCCTTTAATGTTGCTGTAGGCCTCTTGGAAGCCTCCTTGACCAGTTTTCTATTTGTCTTTTCATCAATTTTGGAGACACGTCCAGTTCTTGGTAATATCTCTATTGTGACATATTTTTTCCACTTGATGATGACTGTCTTCACTGTGTTCCATGGTATATCTAATGCTTGGGAAATTATTTTGTACCCTTCTCCTGACTGATATCTTTCAACAATAAGATCCCTCTGATGCTTTGAAAGCTCTCTGCGGACCATGGCTATTGTTCTGAGATGCATTTTCCCCCCTAAAATATTTCAGTTCAATTGAATTGTTCTCATTACAGGTCTCATAAAAAGTGTAAAAAGTGATGACATAATTTATCTTTGTCTCATTCTTTTACATCACAAAAACCTGGCATTTTAACAGGGATGTGTAGACTTTTTATATACACTGTAGCTCCCAATAAGACGCAGTCAACTCTCCAGTCCTGTACCAGTTCCTTTCCCCAATAGAAAGGATCACGGTTGTGGTTATATGACTAATAAAGGACGTGATGGCTAGAAGTAGGAATACAGCATGCAGCTAAATTTAGAACAAAACATGTTGCTGAGAATAGGCAGCACACTGTGAGGTACAAATGTAACACACACTGGAAAACAATTTTAATAAGATAAAAGACTGGTATAGTGTCCATCCGATATTAACATACTTCAGTAAGGGTATTAAGAACAGTTATTTACAAATGTTGCAAGTTCATTCTTCCACGCTGGCTTAACACCAAAGCCAAACCAGACAGAAACCAGATGGGTAGTTTGTAGCTAATCTTGGCTCGTACAGTCAGGCACATTATTTCTCTATCAGTTTGCCATTCCCATTATAGCCACCTCACTGAATGCTTCCTGTGGTTGTTAAACTTTAAGGGAGAATTTGGCATACTAAAACCATGACTCATTCATCCTACCCACACCCACAAATGCAGCACTGCTGCTGCCTTCCCTTCAAGAAAAACGCCTTTTTGTTACTGCTTTCTTGTTGATGATTAGAACCAGCAGTGGACTGCCTACCAAGGGAAGTGAAATACAATTAGCTTTTGAGTCTGAGGGCTCACATTGACTAGGGACAACCTTGTGCAATGACACATCTGAAGCCATTTATTTCCAGTGGAACGAAAGCGATGAAAAGTGGAGTGGATGACACCTTTGGTGAATTTCATTTATTGTACTAGGAAATCACTTAATATCTAATCGATTCATAAATAAGACAAAGATGTATCAATCATAAATACAATTTCGATAGTTGTATTGTCCTGAATATTTAATGATGCAAACATAATAGTGGCAGGCAGAACTGCGTTGGCCTCGTAATGCATCCCACATAACTAAATGTACTGGAGCCATGCTGATAAGGACAATGTGAAGGTAATTATCAATGCCAGCATTGTAGTCTATAAACTTTGTATGGAAAGGTACCACCAAGAATCTGAATGGAAATTGTCCTTCCAAAGGAACTTCCCACACACACCTGTATGTGCACTGAGGATTTATTTATTACAGGACACTTTAAAGTCTATGGACGGGCCCTACTGTCAAGCCTGCCCTAAATCTATTATCATTCTATGGACTTGCAAGATTAAGGCATGAAGCGGTGCTACAACTGTTTTTTACTGTTATTAATAAGGCTGAAAACCTGTAATGGAATTAACCACCTCCGGTATTTCAGGTAGTGTATATTGTCAATACACCATGGCTAAATGCTATAACCATGCACTGCTACATGCATACATTTGGTCCATGAAAGCACTATATAAATCCCATGTATTATTATTATTAATTACTACAAGTACAACAAGCTGCAAGTTTTCAAAATGTACATAGGAGTAAAAGTGTTGTCGTTTCACTTCCAGAACACTGAGGGGGCGGAAGCTGGGAGCCCCATGTCTTAATTAACTACCGACCACCCCTCTAAACATCAAAGCACAGCTGGACCACATCTGGCCGAGTAGCACAACAGACCTTCTCAGTCTGTATAGAACATAGCAGTATTGGTGGGCCCTTGCCTATTTTACATTACATTTGATAACGCGAATGTCACTGTGTGCGTAGACTACTTTTTATAGGCTTAGAATGTAGACACCAGAACCTATATTATAATCTTTCTAAAAGGCCAAAATACAGCGCAGGTTATTAGGTTTCCGACTTTAATCGGATATGACAAACAAATAAAAAACGACTGTAGAACTGTGAGTCACAAACGACATTCTAAAAGGAAGTTTACTCGCCGTATCGCGGAAAATGTGAGCAATTGGCTTAATATGAAACAGCCTATGTGGTCGCATGTTAGATTTGTATAAAACAGTGAACAACAATAGTGTAACAAATACTGTACCCTTTTTGGTATGCAATTTTTGCTAATACTACTCTGCTAAAGCGATTCACGGCTACTCTTGAAAGCAGAGAAAATATCTTTATAACTTTTGTTAAGGTCTTCGGTCAACAGTGATATTTTCTTGGGTCTAATTTTGGAATAATGAAAATGATTCATAAACGGTTAACATACTAATGATAACACTACAGCTGTACCAGATATGGAAAATTAAAACTCACCTCGTCACGCGTTAAAGCCAAATGGAGATGTGTGAGGCAACAAGTCAGGAAATCTCGGGCATGCAGCGACACAATTGACGAATGTACTGTACTGTAGTCAGACATACGCCAACACCCTTTTCCACTGACGCTCAACAGGTTGGCTCAGTATGAAAATAGGCTGAGTTTAAATTGAAGTTTAATGCGCTGGAGAGGAGGAGGATTTCATTATTTGTTTGCACGGTGCCTTAGGGAACGCTTCACATTTCTGTATTTGGTTTTTCTTTCAGTAAGCTGTTCTTGGCATTTCCCTTGACTAGAGCATGTAGAATGTTTTAGAAGCTACTAAATCCAACATATTGCTTTATGTCAAGTTAAACTCTTTCTGTGGCTGCCAACATATCTGGATAAAATCTTCATATTTGGTTTTGCATATTACTTCTTAGAATTGAGCTCAATGTAATTTTTTATTTATTTGGATTTTATTAGTAAGACATTTGGCACAAAGATTTGAAAGCAAGTATTTCACAATTTGTTTTGCACAACACAACTTTGTTTGAACATAATGTCTGTAGCTAAAATAACATTGGTGTTAGCATAATTCATAAAATTAGACCATGAATGATATCTTTGAGCCAAAAATAATAACATACAAAACAGTAAATATGTATATTGTTGGTCCATTCACTCTCTACCCACTTTCATACCCATTCAGGTGTTAAATATTAATAGCCAGACCACCGCCCAATTCCTGCCGCTTATTCTCCACCATATGTCCGGACACCAGCAACAAGATATTCAGATTCCATCCTGTAGAGATGCTCAAATTTCACTTGTGTTGTCATCGGATTTTCTTCCGTTGTTGAAAGAAGAGAGAATGCAGATAGAAACAAGAGGACAATTGAACAAATAGGACAACCAAACCTTGGGATATTGCTTACTCAGTATAAACTATTTGCAAATCACATGTGTTGGCTTAAAATAAGGATTTATATACATGTGAATATAAAAAGATTCTTACTTGTTCTTTCTAGTGCATCTTTTTTCTGAAGAGAAAGTCAAAACATGTTACTGCAAACACTGACTGTCTGAGTCTAATCACTAGAGTTATATTCACAATGGAAGAATTTAAGAATCAGTAATTGGGCTATGTTTACTCACGAAATAGGACAGCCAATCCTCCTACAACAAGCAAGCATGCAATGATCACGCCTCCAATTCGTAGTCGCTCATAATCTAGGAAATTCAATGTTCAACAGCTTAGGATCACAATGAGTACAATTAGTCATTCAATGACTTAACTTGATATCAAATTTGCTGATGTAATTTCAGATTTAACTGCCTGTAGAAATTAACATGACATTCTGCTAAAATAGTAGACTTAGAGATGTCAAGTCAATAAAAAAGAGATGATTATGTCTGGTTATTGGGAGTGCCCCGAAATACTACCCTGTTAAATTCTCTGGTGAAAACACAAAATGTGTTGCTGTAGATCCATTAACCATGACATTGGCATATTAGTTGAAATTTACATTAAAGTAATACATGTATTGTGTACATCTTATTACACAAAAAACATTAGTTTCCTGTAAAAACTAAGATCAGTTTTTAAATAAGATTTTGTTTAACCATGATTGATAATCGAGAGGGATAATCCTTCGTAAACCAATTTATTCCAATATCTTCAGATGACAAACACTCCCTTCACTTGGCCTTACTCCTTACCAAAACAGTTAGCAAGCTAATTTTTTTATTTATTTAACGGAACGATAATTTAATAATTGCATAATTAAATTTTAAGGCCATTCACAAATAAGATGTTCAACAAAAATATTTGGTTTACATTTTTGTCAAGTGCAAATTTTTCTCACATAAGATAACAAACATACCTACTTATTCAGACCTTATTTGTTTTTTACAGTCTGTGAATTTTGTGGAATTATGGTAAATTACATAATTTTTGATATAAAAAATAATAGTAAAGAAATAGATCAATCAATCAATATAACTAAGTGGGTAATTCATAAAAATACCCTCAAGTTTCAGTTTTGTGTCAATAAACTGTATATGGTGAATAACACCCATTCACCACCCATTACTTGGTGGTGGTGATTTATCAATTCCATCTGAATAAGTCTAAAGGACATATTAGTTACTTACTGTATACGAATGGATCTTCAGGTGGGCATGACGGGGGGAAAGCAGAGAAAACAAAAAATTAACAAATAAAACAAGTTGCTCTGGTTTAACATTACATTTCAGTGAACATGCTGAAACTAGTGCTCTCATTCACAGTTAAAACCAAATCCTTATGTAAACAGATGAGTGAAAATTAACAGGTTTGGTCCAACACACGAGATGGCTGAAAATAACACTAAAGCAGATTTTCCTTACTTGCTTCAGTTTCCGTGAAGAATGCAAAAAGAACTAGGAGAAACAAAAATTTAACATTTGTCATTTGTTGAATGGGTAGTAGTTATGTGATGTAGCTTTGAAAATGTAGTGAGAGATCAAAAGGCCATGGGATTGCAAGACACCTCAAGATAGTTCAATGGAAGTATAATATGATTCTACTGCTAAGGCCATTCAAAGATGATTTCATGATTTGCAGATAACTATGTGTATATTTCAAGAAATGTTAAATAAAATGGAATAAAATATTGTCCTTAAGTATAAACCAAAGCAATACACAGTTACACAGTAACCTGTTTGTTGTATCAGCAAACTTCTCTGTTTTCTCATCATCTGTATTTTTCACTCTAGCTTCCCATGCCATGTTCATAAAGACATTTATATATAATTATACATTTTCAGTAAAAAAATTGCAGCTGTTGCATTACTCCAAACATCTTAATCTTATCCTTATCTGTACCTGCAAGCACTACCAAAGCTGAGAATTGGCCCATCTTGCACACAGTCTGACTGCACAAAAAGAAAAGGCATCTGTTAGCATAAAACCTCACATAGCAGTAACCATAGGGGTAATTCCTCGAATCAACCCATATTATTCTTATCTGAAAAGAAAATATAATTGGGGATAAAAGCTTCTGACAGCCAGTTCTCTGTCCTGCATTTGATGTCTGAGATTTATGAGTAATTCCCAAGAGATTATTTATCTTAGATGTCACAAATGTGTCTAGTTTGTGATAAATAATAACACCATGAAAATACCATGAAAACCATTTAGTCTATGTTGCCCTTTTACTCAGTCATCCTTGTTACCAAACACAGTAGGATAGAAGAGCAGAATGTCCTTGTGGTGTAAGACAGACACCAGGCAGCAGCAGGGGGAACTGTGGATGTTTTGAGGGTAAACAGCAGAGAGAGGAAACATAGGGTGGAATCCACAGGCCTCAGGACACCCTTGGCTCGACCTTGGCCATTCACTGGGGTTTACACTGTGATGTTTTGGAAATAAATATGACACCCATCTATCTACATCATTCTTCTTTGCTAACTCCCTCCACCCAACACCCTCGTCACCCACATGAAGCCAGCTCCAAACTGTTCACTCTTAATTGAATAGCTGCACTAAAATAAAAACAGAATGCAGTGATGTGCAAATCAATTAAATTGGTGATTTATTCATTCAAATATATGTTCTATTTAATATATTCAATAGAAAATAGTACAAAACCAACATCAAATGTTGAAACAGACCACTGTCTGTGAACACAGATTGTCACTGCATCCACAAATGAAGATTAAAACTATACTAGGCAAAGAAAAAATCATATATTAACAAGATCCAGAACCGTGGCTGCCTTCTCTGGGCCTGAGCTCAAGATGGACTGGGATGAAGAGGAAAAATGTCCTGCGGTCTTTTGAATCAAAATGTGAATTTTTTGGGGGAATCTTAGATGCCATGTTTTCCGGACTAAAAAGTAGAGGCACCATTCAGCCTGATATCAGCGCACAGTTCAAAAGCCAACATCAGTGATGGTCTGGGGGTGTAATAGTGCATACGGCATGAGTGACTTTCACATCTGTGAAGGCACCATCAATGCTGAACAATATATACAGGTTTTGGAGCAACATATGCTGCCATCCAGACAACATCTTTTTCAGGGAAGGCCGTGCTTATTTCACCAAGCCAAACCAAATTCTGCACATATTACAACAGCTCCGTATTAAAAGAGTCAGGGTGCTAAACTGGCCTGCCTGCAGTCAAGACCTGTCACCCACTGAAAATATTTGGCGTATTATGGAACAAAAAACACGACATAGTAGACCCCGAAATGTTGAGCAGCTGAAATCCTACATAAAGCAAGAATGGGAAAATGTTTCACTTTGAAAACATAGCCCAACTTTTTTTAAATGTGTTGCTGGCATCAAATTAAAAATGGGCAATTATTTTTCAAAAATCAATGACAATAAGTTGTCTTTGTACTATTATCAATTTCATATAGGCATAAATGATTTCCACATCATTGCATTCTTTTTTATTTGCATTTTACATAGGGCCCCAATGTTTTGGAAACAGGGTTGTATATATAACAGCGACTTATCAATCTTCATTTGTAAAATGTTTAGAGCATGCATGCATAAACACTACACATACAATTAAATGATGAAAACTGACTAAAAAATGCTCAGGGATGTTTGCCATCTCCATTGAGCAAGATCAAGGTTTACTGTGTTTATTACCTTCCCTGACAGATGCTTAAAAAACATTCAGATGCAGAAATCCTAAATGTATGCAAATCCAAATAAGTAAAGATCATCATTATGCCAATTGCTATAGCAAACCGTTGTAACACAGACAGTTGTGAGCAAAATGACAGAAAGTGAATCCCCTCCTCCCCCTTATTCTTTACCTGAGCACTAGGTCTGGGTCAGTGAAGAGTCTGGGATGTCTGCTGAGTAGCTCAGGTCTTTCTACTGACTTTACACATGTATTCTCTCTTTTCTTTTACCTTGAGGAATAGCCACTCCTGTTTGTTGTCACCTCAAACACACTAAAGGACAATCAAGATCAAGTCAAATCTAGCGTACTTGTCAAATGCACACGATACAGATGGTACACAATACAATAAAAAGCTAAAATGAAGTTTTTGACATAACATGAAGTAATAAATGAAAACATTTATTTAAAAAAGTACCGTTTGCAAAAGTGTTATTCAAGTTTGTACCAAAACGCAAACAGCAATTACTACATATGGTTAGCTTTGTGGGAGCAAAACACTACTTTTTACAGACTCTTTATTTGTAGATTTTTGGTGTACATGGAAAATGGTATATGCTAAACTTCCATTTGAATTTAAATATAAAAGAGGCCGTGACTTTTGGGTATAAATAATATTTTAAATCTCCCATTTTGTGCTGGATGTGTATGACTTAGAAGCAGAATCCTTATCACACTTAGCCATGAAATTCCAAGTTTGAAAGCGAGTGGTTTTAATATATCATATACAGGACAAAGCACAACATTCTCAGGAACCCGTTTTGGCTTAACAGTGAAACCAACCAGTGTCCAAAAATCCTAGAATGAATCTTTAATATCCTGTACACCTACAAATTAGCAATAACCTAAACAGGATTTAGCTGCTTCAGGATCACTGTTGTGCCCCAAACAATGGGCATGTCCCATTCTGTTTAGGGTTAAACATTGGTTTGGAACCACTTGGAGAAATGGAAGTGTGGCAGTGCAAAATGGATTTCAAATTCCCACATAAATACAAATACAAAATAGCATATTTCTAGATGAAACAAATCCATACGTACCTCCCAAAACAGTTTCTCACTGACTCACTGTAATTCCACAGAGAGAGGGCACCATGAATACTTAATTATAGTCAGCCATGATAACCCTGATAGACAGTACAACATGCCAGTGTAAAAATGTGTTATCCTTTTATGTGGTGAGGAAATCTATTAAATTAAATATACGATGGTTAACAAACACAAGTGTACAAACAGGGATACAACATTTAAGTTATATAATGCAGCATTTAAGGTATACATAACAACACTTATATCATGGACCCAAAATTCATTTATATGACTTGAATGTGTGGCTACAAGCATAATGCACAAACACACTCAAACAATAAAATACTTTTCTTGTTAGAAAGCATGATTGTTACTCAACAAAAAAAGTGTATTTGAGAATTATAACCTCTGACAAGCAACTCTGAATATAAAATAAAAGCAAACTCAAAGGAATGCATATATCTCTATAATGTCCAGTGTAGAGCTGCTGTGAATACCAGGTTCATGGGTATTATTCATACAAAAACCAGCAGCCCAGCTGACGCAACACTGCAAAAACTGCTGTTTCTCTGGAAAACGTCCCTCTGACCACTACTCTCATTTCCTGCTCTTTATTATTGATGCAGCTGGCTACCAGCCTAGTTTAGAAAATCTAAAGCTTTTAACAAAAGTTATGAAGAGGAACAAGATTTCATTTTGGTGTATATTTCATGTGAAATAGTAATATACATGCTTTTGTGTATCATTTTCAGTAAGATTTTGTGCAGAAGTGCTGCAGCACATTGTGCTTCTTTTTGCTGTACTTTCATTGCTGCTCTCTGCTGGACAAATTGTAGAACTGTGGCTGAACAAACAAACCCAACCCAAAAAAGCAATATATTAAGATATATTATTTTGCAACCACTCTGAAGACAACACTAAGCTGTCTAACATGCCTATATCAAATTATCCCCCTTACAAGCAGGTACATTGATGAAAGAAACTAAGATTTAAAGTGGTTCACAGCTATGGCATGATGCTATGAAGCTGCGTCTGACAGACAGCACAGCGAAACAAGTCCCCAATTGGAACACCACAGATCCCCAAAATGCCTAAATGAGCATTTGAGCCCAATCTTCACTGATGCATGGCAAAGAAAATTAGGTAAATGTCATCAAACTCCAAGACAGCAGTGTGCATGTTGTCATAAACAGAGGCCTGGTGTTGTCAGGTCCTGGCTGGGAGCCTCTCGGCATCTCAATGCTTTTTTGGGAAGTTTGCGGTTCTTTGGGAAGCTCGCGGTTCGCGGTTGAGGACCCTATTTAAGTTTTCTGTTTGCCTTTCAGTTTGTTGGTCATTGTTTAATGTTATCTGTTGGTGGTGCTCTCCTCCAGTTCTGGTTTGTGAAAGTAAATCATTAAAAGGATGTACTTCAGCGTTTTGCCTCATATCCGCCCTCTAAACCGTGACAGGTGGTGCACCCTGACAGTAATTGGTTGGGAGCCAGCCCTGATGGGATCCTTGATCCGTGCAACACAGCTCCTTGAAATCAAGTGCCCCTTCAAGAGTTCCACTTCGTTGACAGTTTCAGAGTCAGACAAATGGTGACATTGGAAGCTTGGATGAAGGATGAAACCAATGGAAAAGTTGGATACTTCAGGTGGGTAAAAATGTGGTAAATAAAACAGATTAGCTGTATTATTACAAGTATTTAAAATTGTATTGTAAACTCATGCTATTCAGAATTGTCAATGTGCATTCTTATTCATTCTTCGAACCCAAATGATCACGATGTGCCTGGGCCTACAGAGCTGCAAACTGGTTGTATGGACATGAAGTGAACACAGTCAAATGGGCTTTACTAAGAAATATACTGACACAGTAATGATTGCTCACCAGTTTATTTTACATATAACAATGTATGTTTTTCATAGGACAGAACAAGTTAAAATTGGTAAGTTGGTACAGGCAGTTGTGAGCTGAGGAAACAATACAGCAAACAGTTGAAATAAAAGAATGTTACATATTCTGACAATGTTTTGAAGTTCATTAGTACGAACAAAGCGATGTACAATGTGTGTTGTTGTTTATTAGACATTGTCTACTTGCTATAAGCTCTCCTCTCAGATTTAAGAGCTGCACATAAGTATGCTGTCAATTTTAGGAACCAAACTAATAAGCACAACTGGTGAGAATCTTGTACACCCTTAAGATGCCTATTTTCTCATTCCAGATGAATACGGACATTAAAAATATGTTTGGTGCAAGTGACTTGCTCATTTGTCAACAGGCATTGCTTGTAAATGCTGGTAAGACCAAGTGTACATTCTGTTCCTCTAGCAAGTCCTTAATTGTGAAGTCGTTGTTCCCCATTACCTCATCTCCAGCACGCAAATGGTTGAGATATAGTGTGTTGTGTAATGAACCTATTGCTATATATTTCCCACCATAAGCCTCTGAAATTAACCTAACCATTCCTGATGGAGCAGTTGCAACTAGATTTTATAGTATTACTTGCATAGTAGTGACTGTAAGATTCAGTTCTTGAGTCTGAATATTTTGCCTTTTGCAAAACTCTGTGCAGTCAATCACACAGGCTGTGTTCTTCTGAAAACCCTGTGGCATAGTAGCCTTTATTGTCTCACAAGGCAGCAATGGAATGAGATCATTGGTGTCCTCTGCAATGACATCTCCAGAATTTTAATGTTCTACTGAGCTGACCGTGTGAGCTTCTGAAGTGTTTTGCTAAATCCGCTACATAAAGGTTCTAAGTTTTATTAGTGTCAACAACTGGCATTGTTGATGTAGGGGCAAACCTTGTAAGCAAGAGTGAATTCTAGAAGTGGAATCACTGTGTCTGGATCATCTTTCAGTGTAACAGCTCTAACAGACAGTGACCTCTCAGGGGCTGGTGCTGTCGTAAAGCCACATGTTGTGACAGATCCTTTGGAGTAGGTGCGGTCCTCCATCGCTGGGTCTGACCACTGTGTGGTGGGATACATGCCTGTTTCATATTTTCAAAATAATGTCTATTTGCTAGAACAGGAAATGCAATTAACAACTTCCAAATACAGGGTAAATGTTGGTTAAGGAAGGAAAACATTTCAGGTCTCCTGCCACTATGGTTATTCTTCTATTAGATTAAGAATAATCAGGGATTAGGGTTATGTAATATGCACCATATATCTAAATGTCAGGTAGACAACCACCGACTTAGTGTTTACTGTTCTAAACCATTTAACATGGATTTCAAAAGTAGCAGATTAAAAGAGGCTGGTAAAAATTACGAGATAATTTTTAGACCCTGACTAGAACCTATCATAGTCAGATCCTAATAACAAAAACTGAAGAAAAACAAGCAATATCAAAACCTGTTCTTGTGACATCTTTCCAACCTTTTGCTGAGGCGGCGACTTCTCTGGTGGCCTCAAAAGAAATAGCGTTGGCAATCGGTTATCTTGCGTAGGTGTCTTATCAACAAAGTGAAGCATATACATTTTTTTGGGGGAGGGGGGGCTTTTTTATGTTTATCTTTCTGAAAAGAAAGAGTGACAATTTCTTTTCGCTTCATTGTCATGTGGGAGGCAATGGAATCTACCATCTCTGACAGAAACATTCTGATTTAGTTTCTGGTTTATGGTCGAAGCACTCCAAGACAATCTTTAAGATTTGTCTGGTTGTATATGCCACCAAGAACAGCAAATGTTCACAAAAAGGTAACATTTGAATCTAGTGAGTGAATATCTTATTATTGCTTATCCCAGTTAGCTCGCTAACTAAAACCAATAATATTGCCGGTCAACTCAGTACTTCGCTACTTCTGCCGAAAATGCCACCCATAATTGTTTCTACAGTAACAACTTATTTTGATGTATTTGCTGATTGCATCCAATTGAAAGGTGCATATACTGCCACCTACTGTACTGGAGTTGTGAGGCTGGTCATAGCCTGCCTACATCATATCCTCCTGTTCAAGCCTGTCTCCCCTCCTAACTTCCACAGGAAACTTGTGGATGTAAGGTTGGCGGCAGGGATGCCGACAGGAATCCCAGGGCTCAGTACAAAATATTACGTTTAGGACCCAAACCATGGGCCAAAAAAATAATAAAGAGCAATGATGTTACTGTTCATAAAACAGGTCTTAAATGTTTATTGTTTAATGTTTTAGCTAGGTAGTACTAAATACCAAGATTGACTGACTAATAAATAATTATATTTAAGCCAACCTAATGGGTCCCCCCGAAGCCTGGGCCCGGGACAACGTTACCGGTTGTCCACCCCTGTCAGAATCACTGCTTGGCGGTACACAGAAATGTTGACTGCATGGCAGAGAATATTACACACAGCCTAACTCTGCCATAGAGTCAACATTTCTGTAAACCGCCAAACTAATATTGAATTGATGTCTTCAAGGTTTTGGTTTATGCCTGCCTACCTGTTGTGGGGGGAGGTTGATTAATGACACACAAAAGACGCATTAATGACATTACCACAAATTCCTGGCAAAAGTCGGACCGCTTTAGAGCTGGTAAGATGTGTTGTGATGCTCTCACCCTTCAAGGGAGTCCCTCAAGTTAGCACATTTAAAAGTCATTTGCTCTGGCTTAAACTGCATGGAAATGTAACAATATAAAATTTTTAATGTTTTCCTGAGTTTTGCCAGTGGTTAAGGTTTGCAAAAACGTCCTTTGCTTCTGTTAAATCTGTTAGAGGTTTCCCCTAATTTGCATTTATCTGATTTACTGTGTGCCTATGACGTGGCATTTCATTACTAATATAAAATGTCATATATATTCAAATGTTAGCTAACACTGGTACTCACTCATGAGCAGTGAGACAATGGAAGACTAGTTGTTCTAGATATATGTTTTGACATCAATACAGCAGCATTTCCTTTACATTCATTTATAGGTGTGGCGCTGCACCACGGCAGAATCATTTCCACCACACCAGAATAAACATCAGATTTCTACCAAACGTAATTTCAATAAAGTACTCTAAAGCACATTCGCTTTTCTTGGTAAACAGATAATCTGTCTGGATTCGAGAAAGTACTGATTAACTACAAAAGTTGTTGGCCCCATGAGCTGGTGTAATGGGTTGGATTTATCATCTACAGACTGCAGAGATTACGTTAAACAAGCAAGATTCTTTAAGGATTGTAAGACTTCGGTTCACTGAAGCATGCGCCTGCATTGTACTAGGTTCCCTGATGCCCTGGAGAAAAAGTTTACCCCACAATTGTCATTGTATAATTTGCACTATGCTTCTAGGCAAAGTTGGAAAGAAAAAACAAGATCTCAGACTGGCCAATAAAAAGAAAGGTTTTGCGAATCACTATTTGAAAAGAGTCCAGTCAAATGACACTTTTTATGAGTCACAATTTCCAACAGTAGATTTTCTATAGAGAGTAATGTTTAAATACCTGGATGAACCAAAATTGTCTACAAGTAAACCAAGATAAAACCGAGATTATTGTGTTTGGCAACAAAAATAAAAGAACAATTATTAGGAAAGATTTGGATGCTCGGGCCCTTAAAACCAAGGATCAAGTCCGTAATCTTGGTGTTCTGATAGACTCGGACCTCACATTTAACAGTCATATCAAATCGGTCAC
>JACXGJ010008642.1:0-26554 GCA_016801105.1 Esox niger | reverse complement strand
CGTACAGTCTATATTGTGATGAGAGGACTCAGTACAGTCTATATTGTTATGAGAGGACTACGGACAGTCTATATTGTGATGAGAGGACTCAGTACAGTCTGTATTGTTATGAGAGGACTCTGTACAGTCTATATTGTGATGAGAGGACTCTGTACAGTCTGTATTGTGATGAGAGGACTCAGTACAGTCTATATTGTGATGAGAGGACTCTGTACAGTCTGTATTGTTATGAGAGGACTACGGACAGTCTATATTGTGATGAGAGGGCTCTGTACAGTCTATATTGTGATGATGAGAGGACTCTGTACAGTCTGTATTGTGATGAGAGGACTACGGACAGTCTATATTGTGATGAGAGGACTCAGTACAGTCTATATTGTGATGAGAGGACTCTGTACAGTCTGTATTGTTATGAGACACACACATTACACAGACACACATATGGAGACACAGCCTTTCAATCCTGTTACCTTCCGGGCCATGATGAGACCTGAAGGTCTGTGTGACACCTTGAAGACCACCCCTCCATTACCGGCTCCCAGCTCACAGATCTTCTCCATGTCGTCATCCTTCAGCTCTCCAACCTTCTGCTTCTGAGTGAAAAAGGCCTCCAGACGCTTGCGCTGCTGTTCATCCAACTCCAGCTCTTCCAGCTTCTTCTGAAGAGCCTCTAGGTTGGTCCTGAGAGGGAGGGAGATGAATGGATGGAGGTGGGGGAGGGAGATGAAGTGTCAGGATTACATTGGATGCTGCTGTTCATCCAAATCCTCCAGCTTCTTCTGGAGGACCTTTAGGTGGGACTGCCACGTCTGGGGTCCACATGATACACAGATCAAAAAGATCAAGAAACCAAGACGTCTTTGCTCCCTATTCCTGCCTTCGGCCCGTTCTGAGACCCGGGCATCAGACCGATACGATTTCTTCGTTCTGACCTCTGGTCTCTTGGCCATCCCATCCGCTATGTGAGGGCAGCTCCCACCTACTTCATGCTAAAACAGCACAGTCCGTGCCATTTCCAATATATTTTGGAAATGTCTATTTAAAAAGTAACTATAACAACTTTTCAGACAGCTTGTGAAATAACGACCAATATGTCCATTGTTTCTTATTTGAATAGTCTGGCTTCTGGTACTGATTTTTTCCGATTACTTCTTAATTGTACTGAATGTAACTACTAAATCTGAGTAGGGTGGTTGGTCCACCTAGCTTCTTAAAATGTATGCACTAACTGTATGGATAAGAGCACCAGCTGAATTACTAAAATGTAAATGGAAGGCCAAAAGTTGACAGAGAGATTGCTCCATTAGCTAGCTACATAAATATAGGCCTAAACACAGAGAGCCAGCTCCATTAGCTAGCTACATAAATATAGGCCTAAACACAGAGAGCCAGCTCCATTAGCTAGCTACATAAATATAGGCTCAGAGACAGAGAAGCAGGGCCATTAGTTGGCTACATAACAACAGGCCAAACAGACAAACAGCCAGGCCGGAGGAATGTGGAGTCAAGACAGATGAATGTTTTTTCCCCCTGGTCCTGCTAACTCTGACGGGTTCACTTTCTACCTCGCGTTCTAATCAGACCCAAAAGAACAGTAGTCAGACACATAAGAAATAAAGCACTGGGCAGACCCATAAGAAAGAGAACACTGGGCAGACCCATAAGAAAGAGAACACTGGGCAGACCCATAAGAAAGAGAACACTGGGCAGACCCATAAGAAAGAGAACACTGGGCAGACCCATAAGAAAGAGAACACTGGTCAGACCCATAAGAAATAGAACACTGGGCAGACCCATAAGAAATAGAACCCTGGTCAAACAGCAGGTAGTCTAGCTGTTATAACACTATGTAGAGGTGGTTTAGCTGTTATAACACTATGTGGAGGTGGTCTAGATGTTATAACACTATGTGGAGGTGGTTTAGCTGTTATAACACTATGTGGAGGTGGTCTAGTTGTTATAACACTATGTGGAGGTGGTTTAGCTGTGTGACCCTATGTAGAAACGGTCAGCGAGGAAACAACATGTAACAACTGGTCACAACAATTCAAAACAAGTCACACTTCGTCAAGTGATGACATCAGGTTATATTTTCACTGGAATGTTATTTGGAACACTACAAAAACAGTTGCAACACTACAACACACTGGATCACTAGAACATGTAGGAACCATAAAATACATGTTAGAACACTAGAACAATCACCGCAACACAGAGACAGCTAATAAACAGCTTCTTCACCTATTGCAGAATCAGTTTCTAATAAGGATGAAAACTGCGCTCTAAATTAGTTTTACGCTCCTATCATAGTGTTATAATCATATGTTTTCTTTCAAGTATTCAGGGAGGGTAATTAGTTATGTTAAAACTCACTAATTGGAGAAGCACTAGAACGAGATACGCACACACTCAGAGAACAGGAAGGGAATGGAGAGGAGAGGGTTAAGTGTTTTTCTTTTTGACAGCAGGCCTGTATATCCATGGAGACGAGGTGTTAAGAGTGGGGGGGTGTTGGTGGTGGGAGGAGAGAAGCGTGGGCACACAAACTACAAACACTGTTGACTGTTGGGGAGGAGAACAAACAGAAAGTAAAGGACCAAAGAGGAGAAGACAAAAGAGGCGAGGAAAACAAGAAAATAGTGATGAGGAGAGGAGGGATAAAAAGATGGGTCAAGAGAAGAGGAGACGCGAGGAGGAGAGGAGGCAGAGAATGGCAAGGTGAGGCGTGGGAGGGACCCCATTCTGTGAAACATGGCAACCCACTGCCCACTCACTAACGACAAGTACTTCACATACACAACAGGTTTCACAATGTCTCTCAAAGCCCCCTACAACAGATCTGCTACGCTACGGTTCTGTGGTTCAACATCGTGGCTCTGGTCCATTTCTCTGTGTTCTGGTGTTCCACTCCACACCAACATAACTCTGTCTTTCCTGCTTGTCTCAGCCTGCCGACAACAGGAATGTGTCCTCTTTCGTCTCACATTTCTGCACCGTAAAAAAGGAAGAAACACAACTTCCTTCAGTTGACACACAACTGCAGGGGAATCGTGGTTTGCTGGTGAACCAACATGCAGGAAGCGGCCTAATTTGCTCAGACGGCCCGGCCCAGAGGATGGATAGGCCAAGCAGCTTGTCAAACATAATATTGCAGGTATCATTGTGAATACATGTAATACATGAATAAAAGCAATGTTGAAACTGCTACTTTGCAAGCAATTAGCATTAAACGCAAAATGTGACCCTTGTTACAAAGGGTGTGAACACTTTGGAGATGCAGATGTTTTGAGGTCTGTGTTCATGACAACCTTTGGCCCCTGCAGGTTGTGATGTGGCTTAAATAAAACCCCTGCCCTAGGATTCGTTTCTTCATAGACGGTTGTTTTCTTGTAGACACAAAAGATAGGACAAATGAATGCAAAATATTTCGCACACTAACCACCAAATGCAGATGCTCACAAACACAAAAAACAAGCTCACAAAAACACTCGCAAACTCGTTACCTCACACGAAAATCCCACTGAAAACAGGAAAGCCGTTATACTGAAAACATCATTATATTGCCAAACTTGCACATACGTCTATATTTTTCCATTTCTATATTTTTAAATTTTTTATTTCCTATTACCATTCATCATTCATCACTTTTATGAAAGCAGATTATTTACATCACAGTAGTGATAATTACATTTAGATTAATTTCCTACATCTATAGAAATCAGTTTAAAGTGTACTTACTCTGTGGCACCGGTTCCGTTGATCGCATTTCCATCCGGGATCGGGTTGAGTTGAATTGGTTCGGGCTTTCTTCTCTTCTGCATCCTTTCAGTCACTCCTTAGTTTGTTTAAAACGGTAAACGGGATCAGACTAATGACTGGGATGATGTTCCTGTAACACAGTTCGCTGTCTAGAACGACCTAACCCGGCTCGGTTTGAAGAACTCCACAAAATGATAGTTCAAGTCAAACGTGAATGAGTTGTTATGTTGGTTTATTCGTATAGGCTATAACTTTGTGCAAAAAAATCTGACATAAGAATACTGCACAGACTAAAAGTTTTAAATGAAATAGATGATCGTATGCCTTTCCCGTTCTTGTAATGGGTAAGTAAAAGGTTCTTAGATGTTACGTCACTGCAATATTTACGCAAGTCTTCCGGACCGCATGATTTGGTGTGGAGAACGGTGACTCCTACTGGATTATACTGCTCGTTTCAGGTTTTATTATTCGTATGATAAGGATGTTCAAGGTCCACCTGTCATGGACAGCATACCTGACTTACTGTTAATACATAGAACCGAATCACACATTGTCAAGATGTAGCCTACACAAATGCCTGCCTTGGTTGACAATCAGCTAAGACACGTGTATGCAATCAAATAAGGACTATGTATATGCACACATGCATTTAACCCTACAACACCACAAAGGAAAATGGATCTGATCCAATCTGGGCGAAATGCTTTGCATGCTCATTTTGACAAGGATCTAGTAGGTAAAAATAACGTTTCCGTCTTAAATATTGACAAAAATCCACTTTTAAGGTAAGTTGTGTCTTTCTACCTGAAATATCTTTGTAATTGAATTTAAATGAGATTCGATTAAACTTTGTCATTGAACAGTACAAGTACAGTACAATGAAAGGCAGTTAGCATTTGACCAGAAGTGCAAATACAGGAGGGCAGGAAATGTATAAGTAAATAATATAAGTATTAAGTGTATGTTTCAAGTGGAATGTATAGATGTGCAATGAAGTCAAATCGAGTTCAAAAAGGCAATTCTAAATTAGCAAACAAGGCAAATCGGGGAGCGCAGAAAATTGTACAAATGGAAATTCCGACTGTCCAATCAAGCAAGTTGGAGATGTTAGGTAGTCTGTAAAACAGAAATGCAGGGACAGCAGCAATAAGGTTCCTGAGGTAAACATGCACATGTAACATCTGAAACAAAGAAAAGCAAGTACAATGGCAATTCAAAATGTGCCCTGCAGGCAAACTGAAGGTGGAATGTGCAACTGAAATGCAGGCATAGCAGCAATGAGGTTCCTGAGGTGGACAAGTAGTAAAGGGAGTAGTGCAACAAGGTCTCTGCAGTGGTTAGTGATGGGTCTCAGAGTTCAGCAGGGTTACAGTAGATGGAAAGAAACTGTTCCTGAGCCTACTGGTGTGGAAGTAAAGAGACTTGCCTGCCTGATGGTAGGAGGGCAAACATTTTGTGGCCTGGATGTGAAGGGACCCTGTGCAGACACCACTTGCATTGGAGGTGATGTGCTGGGCGGTTTTACCACCCATTGTAGGGTCTTCTGGTCGGCCATGGACCATCTGCCAAACCACACTGTGGCACAGTATGTCAAAATCCTCTCAATGGTGGGTTGATAGAAGTTCATGGCAATCTGGAATGACAAGCGAGCCTTCGTCAGCCTCTTCAAAAGTACAGGCACTGCTGTGCCTTTTTGACCAGGGCTGAGGTACTGAGGGACCAGGAAATGTCCTTGGAGATGTAGACACCCAGGAATTTGAAGCTGGACACACACTCCACCTCAATGTCATTGATGAGAACTTGGGTGTAACTGCAGCCTTTAGACTTCCTGTAATCCACAATGAGCTCCTTGGTCGTCTTCTTTGCATTGAGGCCCAGGTTGTTGTCAGTGCACCATGCACTTGACCTCGCTCTAGGCTGACTTGTCATTGTCATTGATCAAGCCTACCTTCGTGGTGTCGTTTTTAAACTTAATGACGATGTTGGAACTGTGTATAGGATCACAATCATGGCTGAAAAGGGAGTACGGGGGGGGGGGGCTCAGCACACAGCCCTGTGGATCACCAGTGTTCATGATCAAGGCTTGTCTAAGCCGACAGACTGGGGTTTGTTGGTTAAGAAATCCAAAATCCAGTTGTAGACAGAGGGGCTGATCCCCAGGTCATGGAGTTTGTTGACCAGCCTAGAAGGAATGACCGTGTTGAATGCTGAGCTAAAGTCTTTGAAAAGTATTTTCAAAAAGGAGTAGGTTTTGTACTGGTGTGTCAGCGTAGAGTGTAAATATTTAAAAATGTATTTTTATTACTTAGTTTCTCAAAAAAAAAATGTATGTTGTGAAATTGAGTAGTGTGTACACAATCTTCTGTCTTCATGTGTACAGGAGCATTTTAGTATTTTAGCATTTCAATACAAAATCCTAATATATACAAAATTAACTGTCTTCTGGGAGCTATTAATTGTGACAACAGCGCCATCTGCTGCCTGGTCTCCCCCTGCAGCCGACGGGCTTCAGCGGTGGTTGTCACCGTCCTTCTGACACCACCCATCTCATCATTCACTCACCCACCTGTTGGCTTGTTGAACACACACACCTGGTTCTCATTTGGGATAAATCCCTATAGAATATACTGTATGTTCCCTCTGCTCCCCTGGTCTCCTTGTTAAATTGTCTCGTGTACGAGCTACATCAGCTCTGGACTACTGAATACCAGGACCTCCACAATGGGTCACTTTAAGTTGACCTATTGTACTAAATATTTCTTAATTACTCTGATGTTTCCGCTCAGAATTCCACGAAGCCAGACGCCAACTAATGGTTTAGAGAGTCATACATTGGACATGGGTCTCATAATGGCACTAAAGGACAATAATACAAAAACAATTAAACAAAGAAAAGTTATTTGTTAGATTAGGTCAACATTGTCTAGAATAAGAAGCAGCAGTTGAGCGACTAAAATCTTTTCTGATGTATACTGCAAAACACTTCTCAAATCTGTATAGTAACCCAAGCTGATATTGAATTGTTCTGTAAACATAATCAACATCATTTCAAACCTTAATTCAGAATCGAAACTCAAACCCAGATGTTGATCAATCAACAGTGTCATACGTTGTTTTATCACTTTTATGCAATATTTGTCATCAGTGTCAAAACCAATAAATACTTATTGTTTTTAGGCTATGAAGTTTGAAAACAAGTGATTTTGTACAAATAGTCACATAAATCACATAAATGTCACATAATGTTGGGGGATATTTTTTGGCTCAACAACGGCACTTTTACAACCAGTCGCCACAGACTGCAGACTTCGTCTTCCATACTACACATCTTTTCATAAGCAGCAACGTTATCCTGGGAAAAATGGATTCTGTTATTTTCTTTTTTTATTCAGCTCTATTTTATTATTCAGTATTCTATTATTTTCTGTTTCGTTCTATTCTGTTTCGCTGTATTCTTCTATGTTCTGCCCTGTTCTGTTCTGTCTGTCTCAACATATCAGCCTACATCTCAGTTGTTTGTGTAACAGAATGGTAGAATAAGGCTGTTTGGCATCATCACGACATCACATTAATCTTTTAGAACAGACACAGGAGAGCCAAGCTTGGCCTTGATACCACCACTGAGAGAATACATGAGAGGACAGAGACGTGCCGCGTCTCCAATACATTCCTATGCTGTTTACAGTGCCCTACTTTTAACCAGGACCACTATGGCTACTAGTGGACTAAACAGGGACTAGGATTCCACAAAGGAGCCTTGGGCACAGATTGAGGAGCAGCATGCTTGTTTAGGGGAACTAGCTCATTAAGACCTGCTGGCCTGAATACGTCTAGGCCGCCATTTAGGACAGTAGGACTAGGGCAGATGATCCAGATCGTGAGGAATAAAGACAGGGGCACAACTTGGTCCTGGATTAGCCCTCCGGGCTGCTTTGCGCTTTGTGGTTAGGAGGTTTGGTCTGGTGTTCTGAAGAGAGATCAGGCTACGTCCCTAATCAGAACATATTCCCAAAATGTATGTAGATGTATGGATTCAGACAGCCATTACCAGAGAGGTAAATTACAATTGACCAAAGAATTCCATCAATCTACACACAATAACCATATAAGAGCAAAGTGAAAGCATGTTTTTTTTTGGAAATGTATACCAATTTATTGAAGAACCTGAAATAGCTCATGTACTTAAGCATTCAGTCCCTTTATTCAATACTTTGTAGACGTGCCTTTGGCAGCGATCAAAGCTTTGAGTCTTCTGGGGTATGAGTCTACCAGTTTTGCAGCTTGGCAGTTTCTCACATTATTTTTCATAGATCTTCGTAAGCTCTGTAACATTGAATGGGTTGATAAATACTTCCTCAATCCTGACCAGTCTTCTAGTCCCTGCAGCAGAAAATCATCCCCCACAGCATGATGCTCCCACCATCATGCTGTACTGTTGGGACGGTATTAGCCAGGTGATGTGCGGTACCTTGTTTTTGCCAGACATAGCACTTGGTATGTTTCAGGCCTTATAGATAAATTTGGGCTTTATCAGACCAGATAATCTTTTTTCTCATGCTCTCACATCCCTTTGGGTGGCATGTCTTATGCCTTTCACACTGCTTCTATCTAGATGCTCTACCATAAAGGAATGATTGAGTGCTGTGGATGATTGTCCTTCTGGCAGGTTTTGCCACCTGTGCAGAAACATTTTTCTTAGTGGCCTTTGGGTTCTTGGACACCCCCTTTATCAAGGTCTGTTTTGTTAGTTAGTTTAGCCTGACGGTCATACTTAGTTCCAGCTCTAGGAAGTTTCTGAATGGTTCCAAACTTCTTCAATTTCATAACGATGGTGCCCACTCTGCCCCTGAGAACTCTCCATGCTTTAGCCATTTTTTATAACCTAGCCATATCTATGCTGCCCCATGTGGACTGCAAACAAGATCTATAGTGTTTCAAAGGGCACGGTAGGTGTATGGTAGGGGTGTAACGGTATACAAATCCATACTGTATAATTTGATACAGAACATTCGGTCCAAATGAATATTGTCTAGGTTTAACCACACGTTACTTGTTTGTGTGTGAAACTAACATTCTAAACTCAGTTTCCCCCGGAGACAGATCCTGGAGCCGTAACTTAGCAACTGAAGTAGCCTAAAACCTAACGCAGCCCCGTAAATATATGTAGAGAACAAAAAGGACAAGCCAGAGCTTGAGGACCCTCCAGTATCCTTTAGGTCTCCCCTTTGGGAGAATTACGTCTTTCTAGTTAAAGCTCATCTAGGTAGGATTTGTTCAGTAAAAGAAATCTAGTTTGTCCCCTATAAACATGTTGTGTAAGCCTTCTAAGAGTTATTTGGCAACACAGACAGTTCAGTGCCAGTAAAATGTAAATCTATAAGTTTTGCAGCCTGTCACTACTTTCCAGACAATTCTGTCCCAGCAACCTTGCTGCAGCGAGGTTGTGAGGCAGGCTTTCCTCCTTGGTTTATTTTTTAAATGCGCATTTTACCTGGATTAATAATAATATATAATAAATATAGGAAAAACTCCCTAAGAAGGCTAAAATTTAGGAAGAAGTCTAGGGAGGAACCAGGCTCAGAGGGGTGACCAGTCCTCTTCTGGCTGTGCAGCGTGAACATTTAAAGAGTACAAGTTATAACAATTAATAAATGCATGTGGGCTGAGGCAAGAGTCTATTAAACCGTCCAGGTCAGAATCATGACCAGATGGACAGGGACAGCCATTGGGGGGGCAGCAGAGTGGCATCTGGAATCGTCAGGTATCGTCTTGATCTGCAACAAAATCAGGAGGACTTTGGACAGGGACAGCAAAGAATCTTTCAAGCCTGGTACTCCGGAGGAGTGGGTCAAGACCTCATATCCTCTTTTGATTGAACAGGGCAGGAGACAGGGAATATTTTGAAAGTAAATTCCTTAGATATACAGGGACTTACAGTGGAGAGGGAGAACTGACACTACTCCCCTGGCACAATAATATAGCAGCGTAAGACCTTTTTCGCTGAGACAGTCGGGACAATGTCTTCTTCCATTGCCCTCCATCAAAGAGCTAAACAACTTTTACTAATTGTATTGATGATACTAAATGCCAGATAGTTGCAGTTCCATTGGATGTGTAAACTGCATATATATTGTATTTGCAATCATATCTACATGTAATCATTGTAATGAATGACATGGTCTGTTTTCATCTGCACCAATTTGGCTCATCTTTATTTGGCCTTTGGACTTCTCCGATGCACCTGTTGATTTTCAGGTGTGCAAAAGCTTGGTACTTTCTCGTCTTTCATTGGATGACAGGTCTCGACTGCAGGCAGGCCAGTTTAGCACCCAGACTCTTTTACTACAGAGCCATGCTGTTGTAATATGTGCAGAATGTGGTTTGGCAAATAATAAGCAAGGCCTTCCCCAAAAAAGATGTCTGGATGGCAGCATATGTTGCACCAAAATCATTATATATTATTCAGTATTAATGGTGCCTTCTCCGATGAGCAAGTCGCCCATGCCATGTGCACTAATGCACCCCCATACCATCACAGACGCTTGCTTTTGAACTGTGTGTTGAAAACAAGCCGGGTGGTCCCTCTCTTCTTTAATCCGGAGGACGCAGTGTCCATGATTCCCCAAAATAATTTCACATTTTGGTTTGTCAGACCACTGGACAATTTTCCACTTTGCCTCAGTCCTTCTTAAATGAGTTCGGGCCCAGAGAAGGCGGTGGTGTTTCTGGATCTTTATATCTGGTTTCTTCTTTGCATGGTAGATTTTTACTTTGCATTTGTGGATACAGCAACTTACTGTGTTCAAAGACGATGTTTGTTTCAGAAGTGTCCATGAGCCCATACAGTGATGTCCCCTACAGAATCGTGTGTTTTTAATGCAGTGCCGCCTGAGGGACCAAAGATCACGGCTATCAAATATTGGTTTTGGCCATGTCCCTTGCATACAGAGATTTCTCCGGATTCTCTGAATCTTTTACTGATATCAAAAATCATAGATGATAAGATACCCAAACTCTTTGCAATTTTCCTTTGAACATTTTTATTCTGAAATTGTTGCACTATTTGTTTGCGCAGTCTTTCACAGAAAGGTGATCCCGTCCCCATCCTCACTACTGACAGACCCATCCTCTCTGTGAAGTTTTTTATAGCCAATCATGTTATTAACTTGTTGCCAGTTTACCCAATTAGTTGTGAGATGTTCCTCCAGGTTATTTTTTTGCATTACACAACTTTTCCAGACCTATTTTGGCCCCTGTCCTAACACTTTTAAAACTTGTTGCTACAATCCAATTCAAAGTGGGGACATATTTTTCAAGAAATTATAAAATGCCTCAGTTTCAACATCTGGCATGTTGTTTTTGTACCATTTTCAATACATTACATTTTCTTTACATTTTACACAGCTTCACAACTTTTTGGGAAACGGAGATGTAAATTTAAAGGGCTTGATCGGCATGAGAAACACTTCTCTCTTTTACGACTTCCATCTTTATCTTCCTCTATCGCTCTTTTTATGTTCCCTTCTATCTAGCTCTCATGGTTGGTATTAGGGTATGGTTTGATACGGCCAGTGGACTTTCTGCTGATGTTGTGCTGGCAAGTCATTGTAATACAGTCCCATCATGTCCCACCTGAACTCTTGACATTACATTTTTATGTGGCAAATAGCCCTCCTCTCCTTTATTCCTATTTCAGAAGATAAATACTTCTGACTGAATCATGTTTAGAGCAAAGTGGACTTAACTTCCTACTTCTCATGACCTACAGTTTTTACCTAGTATTTATTTCTGACGTCCATGGTTTTATGGCATCTTATCTCTATGGCCAGACTATGTTCACTACATGGTTTACGTATGTCTTTGTGACGTTCTGTTCTGTTTTCGGGTTTACTTTTGAATGTAGCCCAGTTGCGTTTGGTTTTTGTTTGTGTTCCTAACCGCACCACGTACCTGTCCTTATTGTTTGCACCTGTATCTTGTTGAGCCTCAAAAACTCCCTATTTAGTTCACCCTCTTCTGTTAGCCCTTTGGTGATTCAAAGTCTTTGTCAAAGTCTTTGCCTGATTTTCCTACATTGTTTTCTTGTTTTGAGTTTCCCCAATAAATCCTTATTTCTGTGAAGTCTGCGCTTGGGTCCAGCCTCAACTTAATACGTGACACTTTATTTTATCCATTATTTTACAAGGTATTGTGTTAATTTAATATCACTATTCAGAATTCTGTAAATTGTACATTATATTACATCTAATTTATTTTTGCCAGCAATTAGTGCACCAATACTTTTTATATATTTGGGGTTTGTTATTGATGGTCTACTCTTTGTTTGAATTATTTAATTATTCTCTGCAATTTACTCTAAAGTGCCTCTCTGGGTTAATGTGTTTCATAAGAATTCCTAGTTGAATACTCTGGATTAGAGTGTTATGAGAGTCATTAATGTGGTGGATCTTTTCTCAACAACAAGTTCTGCTGTCTCTCTCCTTCTCTCTACATTTCGCTCAGTTTAATTTCAATTTAAAGCGATTTATTGACATGGGAAACCTATTTCCATTGCCAAAGCATGTGGAAAATAAAAGGAATAATAGCTAACAAAAGCAAAAACAAAAATCTGTTTTAAGCATTACTCAAGTTTAAAAAATGTAAGTATTTGAAATATTATATGCTTTGTATAGTAGGTCTATGTAACAGTGTACAAATCTCTATCTTTTTCTTTCTTCTCTGTTGGTCTCTCACTTCCACGTACATTCTTGCTCTTAATTCACTGTCAATTCAATGGGTTTTATTGGTATGTGAACCATTTGTTTACATCGCCAAAGCAAAAGGCAAAATATTATGGACCAAATGCACACAAACATGTTTCAACAGGTTAAGGTCAGTTCAAATGTCATATTAGTTATTTAACAATGAACAAAGAGTCATGTATATGCATTACATTGAAAAATAAATAATATAAAAATTGCTTACGTTTACATGCTTTTTGTGCTCCACTGGTTGTCATTTTCTCCCAGTAATGTATGACATCTCTTGTTACAAATTAGATATAGGGGTTTGTCAATGTTTGATTTGTTTTCAATATATTTGTGGGTCTGTATGATCTGTGAGAAATGTTTTTCTAATGTGCTTATTTGTCTGGGGATTTGAAAATGCGGCTCTGTTTCCATTTAGTGTGCTATGGTCAATCTCCCAGTTTCTGGAGGATTTTGAATAAACTCCTCTAGCTCTGTCTTTTTCTTTCTCTTCTGTCTCTCTCTATAATTCTTTCATCACATTCCTCTGACTCTCTCTGTATTTCCTCTTTTCCATCGCTCCCTTTTCATTTTTCTCTCAGTCTTCTCTCCCGGTCACTCTCCGTCTCCCCCACTCTCTCTCCCACTGTCTCATTCTACTCCACCCCAAGCTGGCTCAGCAAACAGCGGTATAATCAACAGCAGCTAGTGGAGGGAGGTGAATATTATTCATGCCAACCAGAGGTGTGCGAACGTTGGCAGTCTGCCCTAGAGCAACACATAATTTCCTGTTTGTTTTGATGAATAAAATGTGTCACTGGGTATGCGATTGACTAAATATAATAAAAATGCCTCAGTTGCTGCTTTTGCCACATATTTACCAAATACACACATAGAGGTTGTTGTTTGAGAAGTCGCGATAGATGCGTTTTGTTTTAAATGAGCAATGCCCTTAGTTAAAAAAATAGAACCGAAGAAAGTAAGTGAACAGAATCTGTATTGGATGTAGATGTGGGCCATTTGTTTCTCTGCGCGTGCAGCCTCAGCACCAGCCAGCGGTCTGTCCTGACGTCACATGCTTTTAAAGTGGGCCGCGCTCTCCTCAGCGCGAGGGAGACGAGAGAACCGACCAACCGTCCGCCGTAGCTGAGCGGAGAGGGATGCTGCTTCACACAGCTATTACACATATCTGACTGACTTCTGCACATTTATGTCTCACAAGAAATCTGTCCAAAGTCCGTCAAACATTGTTCTACATTTTTGCTGCGTTTATTGTTAAATATTTTGGAAAAACGTAGTATTACAAGCCCTTTTTATTTAAATAAAAGGACGCTAAAGATCCAAACCGCGGTACCTCCTGGGTACTTTCCAGTCATAGAAAAAAATATCACATCTTCAACTGGTAAGTTTCCTTTTCTTTAGTTATTCAGATTTTATGGTTTCTCCCACTCAATGTCTCTTTCCCTTGCTCTCTTTCTCTCTGGTGCAATGTTTAGTCCAATAGGCTACACCTGTTTTGTTGTCGCTTTGTCACCACAGCTGTCAGCTTGTTCGAAGACACTCAGCAGTTAATTTACGTTTCAATGAAGCGCTATTATGTTTTTCAACCGGAATAAATAGCTGAATGTGCTTCTTACTAATGCAGGCTAGCCTATTCGTGATTTATAGGACTGTCAAACTGCTTCTCTGCTGTTATGTTTTTCTGCACAATTATTAAGACTGCCCTAGTTCAGTTGAGTAGCTAGCTAGGTACTTTAAATTGCACCGACTGTGTCTTACGCTCGAATATTAATTGAAATGTTACGCATGATGTAATGGAAAGTAATTTGACTTTGCCTACAAATAGACTGGATTATCAGAATAGATTCCCCATATTCCTCTTAGTTACAATCCTAATAGGTAACTGAGCAACATAAATACAACCCTGTCCTGTATTACAGCGTTTCTTTATTCCGGTCCTGGTTCCCCCAAAGGGGTGCACATTTCTGAAAGTGCAGTCTATGGAATAATTTATGTCTCCGTCTCCAGAAAGTAAATTGTTTGTAGTTAGTCTAGTTAACGTTGATTGAAACGGACAGAAGGGTCAAGTGTTCCCGTTATCAGGCGGGACAGTTGTCCTTCAAACCGGCCTGGAGGGAGAAGCGTCAGTGGAATAGAATCACTATTGATTTTACTGCATCAGAAACTAAGCGTTTTTAACGTGCGGTATTATAATGAACCGCTAGATGGCGCTGCGAGATAAAGACGTGCCAGGTTATCGTTACTGGGAATGAGGACCTATCATACCAGCAGCACAACTGTTGACTGGTCAATATATATATTTTTTAATTCATGTCCCCTTTCTTTCATGAGAAACAGCGTTTGAGAGATAGTGAGAACATGCACATTCAGAATTTCCCTTCATGATAATGGGGTTACAGCTGACAAAAGTTTTTAGAAGGTATTTTATCTACATTATCTTCCTAGAACATTATCTATGAAGACCGTTTGCCCTGTAGAATGGGCTGATAATTTCCAGATGTTACTGATTGATGCCTTTATGCCAATATAATTTTATTTTTTTAATAATAAGTCTTTATAGTGTAATAATAATGTGTAATAATTCACATCCATTGTTATCATTTAGTTAAAAATTGACAGGTCAAATATTCTGACTGCAATCAGGCTTCCTAAATTAATAACGGTTGAATGAAAACAGAAAATACTAAAGATAATAATGGCTTTGTTTAATGTTTTATAGGTTTTGAGACGATGTAGTGTAGAAACAGTGCTTGTGTGTGTTATATGGTGGAGGCTGTTGTCTCTCTTTCATAATGACAGGCCAGGGCCTGTAAGGTCTACTGTCTCTAACATCTCTACTGCTTCTACTGTCTCTACTGTCCCTACTGTTATGGAAGGCCAGGGCCTGCCAGGTCTTTCGTCTCTACTGTCTACTATTTTGTAAGGCCAGGGTCTGCCAATTCTACCATCTCTACTGTGTCTACTGTCTCTACATGGCATCTATTAACTGCTTTTGCAAAGTACTACTGTGTTGCAGTGAATGTCAATTTCACATATTACACCCACTCACAGGCCCTCACACACACACAAACACAGTGCACACTAATAATAGGCAGGTTAGCTATAATTCAAAAATTAATATACTTTAATAACTTTATCCTTCAGCATGCTGTGATATGTAGATAGAGGCCGGCTCATTCTTTGTGAGTGCGTTTGAAGCTGCATTAAGGTAACCTGTCACCAACTCGTTCGTCAAAACTGCACTTTCGCTTTACAGTATTACAGTCATGCAGCTTTTGTTTTCTGACCCGGAGGAGACCAGAGCTTTTAGTATAATGAAACAGCTTTCTATTTTAAAAGAAACATTCATTAGTTCAGTTGTATTCCTATTCTTTAAGGAAGTGCGTGCTTAGTCCCCTGATGCTGGCACTTTACAGTCGGCTCAGAGGGAATATCCTGGACATGTATTCCTCTTCATAATGTAGATGGATTGTAACCTCCTTCTTGCTCTCACAAGGCCTTCATAGTATGATTTGTTTTCCACGGCGATGCTTGTCAACATGTTTCTGTTCTGTATTACAGGTCTTATAGGCCTGCTAGTTTAAAGACGGTTATCTCCATTGCTAGATCAATGTTTTGACTTACACATTAATAATACTGTTTACCCATTGATTACTAAAGAATGTAACTTGATTACTAAAGAATGTAACTTCCCACAATACAGATGGGTTGACTTATAATAGTTTAAATTAAGGATCCCCGGCTTCAAACTTAATAAATAAGTGCACTAATATAAATAAAATGTTATTTGGCTTGTTTACATGCATGAAACAAAAGTCTACAGATAGTTTTCCTGTATGGAATTTAGACCAGAGGCAGGGCCCTTCCTTGTTTAGCTACTTTAAAATTTACATATTTTGGGGCTGTTTTTAAAATTGACTTTGCACTTGTGTTGTGATTAATCTTTGCTGGTGATTCTTTCAAATCTGCTACAGGAATGTTTTTGCATGTGTTTAAAATATTAACAAAAGAACACAAAAAATCCAAAACACTTCTCAGTCTAAACAGTGTGAAAACATACATTATTGTTCCTTTGATAGGTTTTCTCTGCTGAATGTGTTTAAGATAGATATGGTTGTAGTTGTGTGAGTTCAAGACAGATTTGGTTATATATTTTTAAGACCACTCTGGCTGTAGTTATCCACGTTTAAGACAGGTTTGGTGGTAGTTGTACACGTTTAAGACAGGTATGGTGGTAGTTGTACACATTTAAGACAGGTTTGGTGGTAGTTGTACATGTTTAAGACAGGTTTGGTGGTAGTTGTACATGTTTAAGACAGGTTTCGTGGTAGTTACAGGTATTTAAGACCATTCTGGTTGTAGTTGTACACGTTTAAGACAGGTTTGGTGGTAGTTGTACACATTTAAGACAGGTTTGGTGGTAGTTGTACACGTTTAAGACAGGTTTGTTGGTAGTTGTACACATTTAAGACAGGTTTGGTGGTAGTTGTATACGTTTAAGACAGATTTTGTGGTTGTTGTACACATTTAAGACAGATTTGGTGGCAGTTGTACACGTGTAAGACAGGTTCCGTGGTAGTTACAGGTATTTAAGACCATTCTGATTGTAGTTGTATGTGTTTAAGACAGGTTTGTTGGTAGTTGTAGGGTTTTAAGACCATTCTGGTTGTAATTGAATGCGTTTAAGACAGGTTTGGTGGTAGATATAGGTTGTTATGAAGTGGAGCTAGACTACTGCAGCCCAGTACAATATGCTACCAGTCGACCAGCCACCAACCAGCAGGCCGACCAGTCAGCCAGTTAGTCAGCAACTCAGACAGCCAGTTAGTTAGACAGTCAATCAGCAACATTGTATTATTTTGGTACAAACATTTACTGTTGAATCTTGCATGTTTTTTTTGTGTTTCATAGTAGAAATAGAATGTGAAATTACAGGGGTAAATTAATTTATTGACTGTAGAGATACTTTACAGTACACATGTATAAAGTGTAGAATTATCCACAAGAGAGTCTATTACTGTATTTTCTTTAAAAACACTGACTTTAACCCCCCCAACATATTTTATTTTATTCACACTTTACACATGTGTTAGTTCAAAAACCATTTCATTTATTTCCAGGAGTGCCTTGTCCTTCACACATATGGTCATGGATGGAAACTCCATTGGAGTCCGGCATTCCTGCGGGGGAAACGCAAATAGATCATTCAGCGGAACAACAAACATTTCTGACTCACATAAGTTTTATTTTGTGGGTGGGAAATGTTTTATACAAAGAGGAAACTAGATTTCTGTGAGGTGAGATCATTTGCAACCGAGTGAGACATTAGAGCAGGAACTGCCCATCTCCCATGTGGGAGGAGCATACATACAGATGGCCACGGAAAGTCAAATATTCAAATAACCCAAATTAGGTTAGTATTTGAGTGCTTGGTGTATTCCTTTTAGTCCCTCAAAAATTATCTTACATGTAGTTTTCTGACATTATTTTTGTAAATACTATTAAAATTAAAATGTTTTTCCTATAGTATTTTACATAAGATGACATAGCTTCACATTTTACAGAATATAAAATGTTGCTAAGTTGCTTTTATGTTTATGTTTACAACCGTCAATCTGAGCCGTAGTGGAGTGGAAGCCCAGTCAGTATATGTGTAGTCTTCTGTTAGCAAGTGGATGAAAGTGAACTAATTCAAGGGAAGATGGAATATATTATTGGAATTAATTGTTACCTATAAAAATATTTAGACTACAAAACGCTACGCAAAGTTTTGTGTTTTTTAAAAACATGTATTTCGGGTAAACAAATATTTTTTGAATAATAACAAATTCTAATCGGACGATAAATGTAATGTCCAATGCAGCTCTATTTAACATGTAAGTTCAATCCAATCAACTTTTCTGCCAGCCTGTGTAACCTTAGACCGTAGGTTAGGAGTCAGCACACATGCGCACACACACACGCGCACACACACACGCGCACACACACACGCGCACACACACACCCGCACACACGCACATGCACACACGCACATGCACACACCCGCACACACACACACACACACACACACACACACACACACACACCCACACACACATCACCAAAACACAGGGTGCAACACTAAGCATGCTGAGCCGTTCTGACAGACGTTTAATGAGAAGCATCTTTGTCTCTGAGCTGTTCCCAGAGATCCTCCAAGGACGCTGGAGGGGTTTGTCTGTTTCTCTAGAATCCACATACAGGCTGCCTACTACAATAGTCAGATGGTGTCTGCACTTTACAGTTGAGTAAACCTTTTCAGCAGGAGGCTTGGTGTGGGGATCAATCAATACATTTAATTAGGACTGATTAATGAAGAGGGGTTTGTTGCTTTGAATTCCCAAGGACAACATGTATTGGCATCACGGGTGGATGCATGGCTTTGTATGGGATGAATGTGTGTGTGTGTGTGTTGATTTTCTGACTCAGAATTACTGTATTTCTATGAAATAATCCGTTCACACCAGAGTGAGTTAAAGGCATTTTAATTACTTAATTAATTTTTTACCAAGATTCTGGTAGGCAATGAAATACCCAGCATTCAGTTAGGAAAAGAACATAGGCCTAGTTCTTACAGCAACGTGTTTAACACTTTTTCTTATATGCTGTAAATATACTACAAATATTATGTCTCCCTGCTTTTTATATGCTTACTTTCCGATATTGACCTCTGATAGTTAATAGTGCAAATTGATTGATTACTGTGCGCTGGAAAGTGGAGATTTTACTACCGGTTTTGGTCAGATGGAATAATGATAATTTGGAATAACAATATGAAAAGCATTACTTTAAATGCTATTATTTATCACACCATCATGTCATGTAATATAATGCTTTAAAGCAAACAAATATTTATGATTTGGATATTTTCTTAGTGAAGTGCCAATGAATACAAGTTGAGTCACGTGCTTTATGTGGTACATACACTAAGTACTGTGCGAAAATGTCTCAGGTTCCTGAAAGTCAAACTACGGCAATTTATTTGGGAACTGTATTCATTAAAATATCTATACATTGTATGATTTAATTGTATGATTGTATGATTTAAAAAAAAAATATTTGCATTTTATTGCTGTCATGCTGAATAGTTATTTTTTATTCAAATTACCTTTGAGATACTACTTGCACAGTTTTTGCCATCCAGTTGGTCCTATTGCAAGAGGATAGTGATGACCACAGTAATGTTTTTTTATACTTTTCCTCGTTAAATTTGATTCGGTTCAGGTAATCACCTAATCAGTACCTCATTAAGGTAAATGATGTGTGCCTGTGTTGGAATTTAACAGACACTGGAATGGAATGGCTGCCATACATGTAGAGATGCTGATTTAAGAAAGATTAGGAACGGTTTCTCATTTTTTTCCAGAGCTGTTTGTGTATTTGTGTATATAAGCTTCCTTTATTTGTACTGTACATATAAACTGTATATTTTCTATACGTACAGATTCGTGTGCGAATAAGAATTCCATCTGAAATATAAGCCTTCAATTTAAACAGCCACTCTGACCTTTATTCTGCACATACATTTATATACATCCTAAATGGCACTCTATTATCCTAATAGTGCCCTGGTGTTTCCCAGAGCTGGCACAGGCAGGGCACATCAGTAGTGAACTACACGGAGAAAGCGGATATTTGGGGAGCAGATGTTTTCTTCCACAGTATGACTGACTTTCAGCATCTTAAAACATCACCAAATGCCCTGTTGAGTGTTCTACATTTCACTAGAGCCCTGTTTGGCCCAGGTGAAAGGTAGTACACTATCTAGGCAACAGTGTGCCATTTCAGGCACAAGCACTGACTGATAGATGATGTGTTATTTTAGCTGAAACTACATTGAACGTTGAACTAACAGCCTGGAGCCACAGTAACGACTGTATTAGCGGAAGTTAATGAAAAATATGAGAATATGAGTCTAAAACTCCTGAACTTTTCAGGGGCAAAACATCTCAGTCTAAATTTTTGTGAAACCAGGATCTTATTTACATTTCTTTAACCCCTGAGGTTGCAAAGGGGAGTATGAATAAGAAAAGGGTCTCAAAATAAATAATACAATGCTGTTTGGCAGGGCTGGAAAACTCAGACCTCCAACTACCACTGTCGGGTGCTTGTTGTATCCAGTATCAATACAGTGTTCTATGAACTATGTTGCATTTTACCCTACAGTGAATGTGTTTACAAAATGTAGCTGCTTTTTCAAAGCATAAATATATTCATAACAAATATTTCTTATCATCAAAATTACAAATGCATTCATTATGGGAGCATTGCGTTTGCAAAAACTATACATAAGCGCAAACACATTTCTGTAGAGACCAAGCAGAGCAAAACTACAGGCACCTGTTGCAGTCACTAAGTCATGATTATCAAACTTGGATAAGCAACTATCAAAAGGTGCAGAAATGTGGGAAAGTACCTCACTTCTACACCAACAAATCAAAGGTAATCCCTGATCCAAAATACGATAAGACAATCTGTGACTCTCCTGCTTTCATGAAACTGTTACTCTGCTCCCACAGCACACTGAATGCTGCCACGGCAACATATATTAACATTAAAAAGATCAAGGTGCTAGAAAAGTCACATATCATATTCCTCTGCAAACATACAATTGAGTAATGAAACCCATAGTAAACTTGGTTTGTCTGTTACCTATAGGCTTTTTGTTGTAGTGAGTGCCTCGCAACTGAAATATTCCTTGTCTTAAGGCACTTTCGAAATGTGAATGCCAGGGGTGGGAATTTGGCATGTAGGTTTAGCTCAATAGGTTATGCAGAAAGGCAACGCCAGGCTTCAGCTGATTTGTATTTATAGACAATATGTTTCATTAGTCGAGCATCATATGATAATATAAATCTTATAGCATACCTAATGAATTATGCATAGGCTATGGATCTACTATAGTACAGTTGTTTAACAATGTTATTGGGCTCATTTCTTGATGTGGAAATTATATTTTAAATGATATCAGCATTACTTGTTTTCTGTTGTTTTGGAGTAGAATGTCCTAGTAAATTCCCCAGAACTTAGCTTCTCAGTATTTTGCAATTCTCGCCACACCTCCAAAACAAGGGAACATGCCCAACAGGGAACAATTCATAATGTGGATTTATTCATCGGTATCATCAAAATCCAATTCCATGCTTTCAACACAAAGGATAGCCTGCTCATAGGTTTGGCAAGTGGAAGCACAGCGCTCTATAGATGCTTTGTAATGGGAAGGACACCATGTTTAAGTGGATATAGACATTGGAGTGACCCAACTTTTTCCTCTGACTCTACATGTCCACGACGGCTGCCATTTAGTCATGTCTGACCTACTACCGAAAAAATCATTCCAGATTTTGTACAGCAGTATTTACTGGTTGCCAGAAACAGAGAACACTTTGCAACCTCTTCTGCTCTGCTGAGAACAACATGTTGGTGTCCTGTGAACACAACACTTGACAGAGAATTGTTTGTTCATGGATGACAAGGGTATTTACTTTTTATTAAAGTGAATCTGAGATGAGCAGTCCAAAAATTGCATTCAAGCTATTTATTTGTAAGTATTTTACCACTGTTGTGCAAAATGTATTTGTAATGACATTTCCAAAAGAACTCTTGTAAGTCATGAAGAAAAGCTCTTGTAGGTCATTAAGAAAAACTGTTGTAGGTCATTAAGAAAAACTGTTGTAGGTCATTAAGAAAAGCTCTTGTAGGTCATTAAGAAAAGCTCTTGTAGGTCATTAAGAAAAACTGTTGTAGGTCATTAAGAAAAACTGTTGTAGGTCATTAAGAAAAGCTCTTGTAGGTCATTTAGAAAAACTCTTGTAGGTCATTAAGAAAAACTCTTGTAGGTCATTTAGAAAAACTCTTGTAGGTCATTAAGAAAAACTGTTGTAGGTCATTTAGAAAAACTGTTGTAGGTCATTAAGAAAAACTCTTGTAGGTCATTAAGAAAAACTCTTGTAGGTCATTAAGAAAAACTCTTGTAGGTCATTAAGAAAAACTCTTGTAGGTCATTTAGAAAAACTCTTTCCTGACTGCAGCAGCCAACAGCATTGATGTCGGTCAGCTAGGACTCTGCAGAGGAAAAGCTGATGATCAAACGCTCACACACACACACACACACACACACACACACACACACACACACACACAGGAATAGATTGTGATGGCACAGCACGTTGAAGTAAGCTGTAATCTGTGTGAGGAGGCAGTTTGTCCCAGACATTCAGAGGGTCTGGAAATTCTACTAATTACAGGAGACACCCACATAACAAATAAAGACCCCTCTATTAGCATGAAAAATCTTATTCTGGAGTTCTCCTCTAAATGTACAATATTAGGATGACTGCTACCCCAACACTAAATATGTAAATAAAAACTCCATTATGAATTATAGGCATACACACAGGCGCCCAGTACACACACCCACAGCAGACAAAAAAACACACACACACACACACACACACACACACACACACAGAGGCACACAGACATATACACACATGGACTGACAAGCAATCACAGACACATATACACACGCACACACACACGCACACACACGCACGCACACACACACACACACACACACACGCATACACACACAAACACATACAGACAAATACAACCACACAGCAGACAACAACGCATTAAAAGACACACAGAGAAACACTCATACACAGACACACACACACACACACACACACACAGCGGACATAAACTCCACACACACAGAGCAGTACGCACAATACACACACACACACAGCGGATATACACACACCACACACACAGACAGACACACACACAGCGGACATACACACACCACACACACAGAGCAGTACTAAGCATGCTGAGCCCTTCTGACAAACACTTATTGAGAAGTGAGCCGAAATGTGTTTGTCTCATTCTCCTGTTCCAAAAAGAGGCGTGTCCACCAACAGCAGACATAAGTGGTTTGTCTGTCTCCAGAAACCACGTCCAGCAGGCAGCTGCTATAGAATGCCTTGAACTGAAGCTCCCTCTCTATGGTGAGTTAAATGTCTTTAATATAACTTTATTTTTCTAGGTCAGTCCCATTGACAATTATAAATCGATTTTCCCCAAAGAAACCTGGCCAAAACATGCAGCTAACAGAGTGAAACACATTAAAACATGAAGCACAAAGCACTTTAGTTTAAATCATCAAGTTACACCCTGAGAAAGGCATGTTACTTATTGGGTGGTGGGGTGCAGCTATGGGTGAAAACATTGACAGCTGTCATCTTCATTGTCCATGATAGTGGACTATTTGTCATTTTCAATAAGTTATTATTGCAAATGACA
This sequence comes from Esox niger, assembly GCA_016801105.1. NCBI lineage: Eukaryota > Metazoa > Chordata > Actinopteri > Esociformes > Esocidae > Esox > Esox niger. Next base: position 2,699 of record JACXGJ010008642.1, on the reverse strand, counting down.
AATAAACCTTTTGAAATTTGAACTTGAGATTGACTGTTTTTTTGTGTTTCTTCCATTTGTGAATAATCACACCAACTGTTGTCCCCTTCCCACCAAGCTGCTTGGCGATGGTCTTGTAGCCCATTCCAGCCTTGTGTAGGTCTACAGTCTTGTCCCTGACATCCTTGGACAGCTCTTTGGTCATGGCCATGGTAGAGACTTTGGAATCTGATTGATTGCTTCTGTGGACAGGTGTCTTATACAGGTAACCAGCTGAGATTAGTAGCCCTACTTTAAGAGTGTGCTCCTAATCTCAGCTCGTTACCTGTATGAAAGACACCTGGGAGACAGAAATCCTTCTGACTGAGAGGGGATCAAATACTTATTTCCCTCATTAAAATGCAAATCAATTTATAACATTTTGGACATTTGGGATTTTTTTATGTTATTCTGTCTCTCACTGTTCAAATAAATCTACCTTCAAAATTATAGACTGATAATTTCTTTGTCAGGAGGCAAATGTAGAAAATCTGCAGGGGATCAAATACTTATTTCCCTCACTGTAAATATGGCTTTTTACTATCCTGACCCAAAAAGCATGCCCGGATGTGTACTTCAAAAATATACCGGAAATGTAACCGTACACAGTTTTATTTTAGGCTCACTATTATGTAGATAGTGATCCAAATGCATACCTTGTTTGCATATGCATATGACTGGGAGGAGATTTGATCACAGGACCTATAACTTGCAGGTATGCTTCTCTAACCACTACGCTATTCAACCAGGTCAATCAGTCAGTCAGTCAGAGATAGCTCCTCTTGGCCAGCTCTGCTTATGTGGTCTGGGAAAAAAATAGTTTATGTGGTCTGTAGGTCAAAACAGTTGTAAAATACTTGTAATAGGGTAGAATAGATCACTTAGAATGCCTTGTGAAAGAATTCACCCTGCTTGGCAATTTTCTCATTTTGTTGCCCTACAACCTGGAATTAAAATAGATTTTTTGTGGGGTTTGTATAATTTGATTTAAACAACATGCCTACCTACCTCTTTGAAGAGGCAAAAAAACTGAAAACTTGAGTGTGCATAACTATTCACCAACTAAAGTCAATACGTTGTAGAGCCACCTTTCGCAGCAATGACAACTGCAAGTCTCTTGGGGTATGTCTGTAAGCTTGGCACATCTAGCCACTGGGATTGTTGCCCATTCTTCAAGGTAAAACTGCTCCAGCTCCTTCAGGTTGAATGGGTCATACATACCACAGATTCTCATTTGGATTGAGGTCTGGGTTGTGACTAAGCCATTCCAAGCAATTTAAATATTTCCCCTTAAACCACTCAAGTGGTGCTTTTGCAGCATGCTTAGGGTGATTGTCCTGCTGGAAGGTGAACATCTATCCCAGTCTGTAATCTCTGGACGACTGAGAGGTTTCCCTCAAGAATATCCCTGCATTTAGCACCGTCCATCAGTCCTTCAATTCTGACCAGCTTCTCAGTCCCTGCCAATCCAAAACATCCCCACCGCATGATGCTGCCACCACCATGCTTCACTGTTGGGATGGTGTTCTCGGGGTGATGAGAGGTGTTGTGTTTGTCTCTGACATAATGTTTTCCTTGATGGACAAAAAGCACAATTATTGTCTCATCTGAACAGAAGTGTACCTTCTTCCATATGTTTGAGGAGTCTCTCACATGCCTTTTGGCAAACAACAAATATGTTTGCATATTTTTAACTTGAGGCAAGAGGCAATGTACATTTCACAATATTATTTAAAAAAAGAAGGCTAATTCTAAAATAGAAAAAAAATTGGTTTGGTAGTGCTTTACCACATCTCAGAATTATGTTGTATATTCTTTGGCTACTTTGTGAGCCTACGTTTTCAGCTATTTAATTTCTATGAGTAATTACAACTTGTTTTCTCAGGGCTCTTTGTTGTCTTTCTCCATAAAACATAAATTCAGCAATATCTTTGGGACATTAAATGGCAATACAATTGCTGTATCGAATTCCAGTATATAATGGTGGGGAGCACAGTGTACGTCAGTTTATCGGCACCTGAGCATTAGGAGCTAATTTCCAGGTCTAATATACAGAATGTGTATATCAAACCCTAAGGTCTCTTCCCTTTGGTGAAATAAGTAGATGGATAGATAGAGGTGTTTGGGGGGACAAAACCAATAGAGCAAACAACTAGTTACTCCTCTGTCGGCCTTAACATCAACACCACAGGAAATCCAAGGCTGTGAATGACCTGAGAGGCCTGGCCAGAAGGGCCTTATACATCATCAAAAAGAACATAAAACTTACATTCCCAATTAGAATGTAGCATAAATGACCCCAGTCGGTCATAGAAACCAGTGCCTTCTAAGGTTGTGAGTCTGGGTTTGCTAAAGTATAAAGGAGCTGTAGACTTTCACAACCACCTAAAGGAAAGGGATTTTCAAACCTTCCATAACTAATCCTTCATGTATAGAGTTATGAAACTAGAGAAGAGCTTTCCAAGCGAGCTGGTTTTGGGACTCGTTTTGCAAACACTAACAATGCCAAAAGGACAGCGCAACAGTTAGATCCAGACACATTCCTACTGATCATACAGACCCACAAATAACATGAAAACACAAAAGAGAAACGAGTAACCAGGGGAGCTTAAATAATACTGTAAACAAATCAGTAATAAATAGTTGTTAATTGTTACATCACTGTACATAGCTAACAATTT
>JACXGJ010008641.1:25000-26554 GCA_016801105.1 Esox niger | reverse complement strand
CCTGTGTTTGGTGTGTTTGATGGGTCCTGTGTTTGGTGTGTTTGATGGCTCCAGTGTTCGGTGTGTTTGATGGGTCCTGTGTTTGGTGTGTTTGATGGCTCCTGTGTTTGGTGTGTTTGATGGGTCCTGTGTTTGGTGTGTTTAATGGCTCCAGTGGTTCATGTGTTTGATGGGCCCTGTGTTTGGTGTGTTTGTTGTGTTTGTTGGGTCCTGTGTTTGGTGGGTCCTGTGTTTCGTGTGTTTGATGGGTCCTGTGTTTGGTGTGTTTGATGAGTTAACGTAGACTTTGGACCAAACTGAGGTCCTGACTTGTTGGTATCCCATTGCTGTTGGCAACAGAGCCCTGCACAACACATGGCCTTCTCCTGCGTTCTGTTGCAGTGGATGGTCATCCGTTACAGCAGGGTTGCCGTGCCAACCCAGTGGATTCACCAACACAAGTTTCATTAGTGTGGAATGGTGAGGTTAATGAGTGTTAATGATGAGCAACTCAGGTTCACATCAATGCAGTTATTTTCCATTGAACTGAATGGGGAAAATCTTGAAAATAGGCTACTAGACTCCTTTGCACAAAATGAAACAAAACACATACATTCATGCTTGTTCTGGGTAGCATTCTTAATCTTGGTTCATTTATCTTTTATCTGTTAAAATAAATACAGGGATTTCGACATTTCAGTGCATAATGTCAAATTATGGCATCCAACATGTTAAAATCAAGAAATCACATATAAAGGGTCCAATAATTAAAATCCATATTGATCTGTGTGGCAAATAGTTCAAACCAAACAACAGATTCAGTGTTGTCAACCAGCCCATTGTCATTTACAAATGTCCCCGACTGGCTGAAAGCCGTTCAACACTGATACTTCAGCGACACCTTGTGGATGACCACATCACAGTCAAAAGGAAAATATTCAACAGGTTCTTCAAATAGGAATGTTTCAGCCAAAATATTAGGCTGTGCATTTCATATATATAATCTCTGTATGCTGCTAACTTATACGATTGTCCAATAAATCATTTTATTCTTACCCCTCTGCATTCAGGCCTTTACTGAAACTGCATGTATGCATCCAACAATATGCTGTGTTTTAAACTGTATTCAATGAACCATAATCAATGGTAAACTGAATTGAAACAGTTAACATGATTTAAACACCTTTTGGATATTCGTTTTTTGAAATGCACCATGCCAGTGATCCTGCAGAGGGCAGTAAAGCCTTCCAAATCATCCCAGTTGGTGTGCATTGAGCTGGGAGCTAAGTGCAGCTGAAGCCCTGTCTCTTGGGAACAAAGGGATTAGTTGGAGGTCCATCAGAGTGAAAACACTATTCTGTGTAAATCCACTAAATCCAGAATGGGAGCGGGAGGCCGTGTTACTGATTTCACACCCTAGCAGCTGGATAACACACTAAAGATAGTTGCTAAGTGGGCCTGCATGGAAACAGCCAATGCGACGTATTGGAGAACTTGTGAACTGTTGACACTAAAACCAGAGACTCTGTCGACCCACCATAACTATGTCTCTGTAGTGTCCTCATTTACATTATT
>JACXGJ010008641.1:0-22500 GCA_016801105.1 Esox niger | reverse complement strand
TGTACTGGAACGTCCATTAATACAGCGATTCACACACAAGTGCTCAGACATAAATGGCACACGGGTGCACGTTCTCTTTGTGTGTGTGTGTGTATATATATCTCTCTCTCCCATATTTCTTTGTATATTATATATATATATATATATATATATATATATATATATATATATATATATACATGAACAGACACACACAATATTCTGGGACTGCACGCAGTGAAAGCACAGTGGATGACAAACGGTAAAGTATCACATTAATGCATAGTATACTTCCCCATCATCGTCACCATCATCACCATCATAAACCATTAAGAAGAGTAGGGCTCACCATATGTCATTTGATGTGGCCCATTATTCATTGACTGTGTGCTGCTGTCTATGTCAAATGCCTACCGCCAATGTAGCTGAACAGATGACGGACTGAGGTAAACACTGTGTGTAGGCTGAATCTCTGTCATACATGTGTGCGTGTGTGTTGGTGTAGGGGCCTGCGAGCATGTCTGGACCATATCCTGTAGGCCAGGGGCCTCTGTCAGGCCCATGAGTGACTGATGAATGTGTGTTGAAGCGGGGACCGGGGGCCCACAGCATTAACACTGCTACGCAGGAGAATGTGTGTGTGTGTTTGTGTGTGTGTGTGTGTGCCTGAAAGCGTTAGAAGATAATGCTTCTCTCTTTCTCATCTCCCTCATCCTCGCTCATCCTGACACCCCCCATGCCCTCTTCGTCACACTCCTGCCTCTCATCACAAACCTAATCGTCTCGCCCCCTCGGCAAGTACGTGCCGCGCAAATTAAAGCGCCTCGGCCCCTTTTCCTTTCTCTTTATTCCTCTTTGTCCTGTTCTTCTCCTCCTCTTCTTCTTCTTACAGTTTTTTTTAGAAACATGTATAATGAGCAACAGACCATAAGTGGCTGTAATGATGTGTCTACTCACCATTTAGCGGTTTAACTTGTGACATTTTCATTTTCTGTTTACAAACTGAAGATATTAGTATGTAGATGTGAGAATGTCTTGCAGGCTTTGAGCTTGTTTACATTACGAGAGAGAGAATAAAACACTAGATAGAGTTCTCTTGGTTTTCTTAATCAGTTCCACTTACAACGGCATGTTCGAGCTGGACCACGCAGAATTCTGTCCGTCAGTCATAAGGGAACATCGAGCAATATCCATGTGAACTGTACATATATCTTTAAAGTTTTGACACAGTTGTCCTCACACTTGCAAAAATCTAGAGGGGCTCCATCGAAGATGGGGAAGGTGGGAGTCTTGAGACATCGAAATCTGCAAGTTTACACAAGAAAATATTCTAGCTTCTATAGTCTTCTTCAATTTCTCTTGGAGAATATACAGTCCCCTCCAAAAGTATTGGAACGGTAAGGCAAATTCCTTTGTTTTAGTTGGTCACTGAAGAAATTTGGGTTCAAGATTAAAAGATGAGTATGAGACAAGAGTTCAGAATTTCAGCTATAATTTCACACCTAGATGTGTTAAACAATTTAGGACATGTGACCGTTTGTATTAGACCACAGCATTTTTAGGTGAGCAAAAGTAAAGGAACAAATAATCTTAAAGTAAATAACATTTAATATTTGGTAACCCTTGCTTGCAATAATTGCCTCAAGCTTGCGACCCATGGACATCACCAAACTGTAGCATTCTTCATTTGTGATGCTATTCCAGGCCCTTACCGCAGTTTCGTTCAGTTCTTGTTTGTTTCAGGGTGTTTCTCCCTTCAGGCTCCTCTTAAGGAGGTGAAATGCATGCTCAATTGGGTTAAGGTCAGGTGACTGACTTGGTCAGTCTAATACCTTCCACTTTTTTCCCCCGCTGAAGTCCTTTGTTTTTTTGGCAGTGTGCTTTGGGTCATTGTCCTGCTGCATTATAATCTTCCTCCCGATTAGTTTCAATGCATTTCTCAGTAAATTGGCAGACAAAATGTTTCTGTACACTTCTGAATTCATTCTGCTGTTACCATCATCAGTTACATCATCAATAAATATTAATGAGCCTGTTCCAGAAGCAGCCATGCACGCCCAAGCCATGACCATGCTTCCCTCTCTTTCTCCACACTTTGGCCTTTCCATCACTTTGGTAGAGATTCATCTTGGTCTCATCAGTCCATAAAATTGTGTTCCAGATGTTTTGTGGCTCATCTCTGTACTTCTTTAAAATTTTAATCTGGGCTTCCAATTCTTACTGCTGATGAGTGGTTTGCATCTTGTGGTGTGGCCTCAATATTTCTGCTCTCTGAGTCTTCTTCAAAGAATGGATTGTTATGCCTTCACTCCTGCACTGTGGAGGTCATTGGTGATGTCACTTACTGATGTTTTGGGGGTTTTCTTCACAGCTCTCACAATATTTTTGTCATCAACTACAGTTGTTTTCCTTGGCCGACCTGTCCGACGTCTGTTGCTCAGTACACCAGTTGTTTCTTTCTTTTTCAGGACAAATTGTTGTGCTTGCTATGCCCTATGTTTGTCCAATGGCTCTGATCGATTTTCCTTATTTTCTCAGCTTGACAATGGCTTGCTTTTCTCCCATAGACAGCTCTCTGGTCTTCATGTTGGTTTATCATCTTTAACAAAAAATGCAGTCTTTATAGGTTTAAACCAAGGATGGAAACTTAGACTAGTCATGCAGAGCTATTTAATGTTTGAACAATCAACCTAAAAGACAATAAGAAACATCTGTCAGTCACATGTTCCAATAGATTTGCTCTCTTGAAAAATGGGTGGGTTCCATCCAAGGATTGCATGTCCTAAGTTGTTTAACACATCTAGATAGGAATACCAGGAAATTAAAGCTGAAATTCTGAACTCATGTCTCATACTCATCTTTTGATCTTAAACCCAAATGTCTTCAGTTAACAACAAAAACAAAGCAATTCACCTTACCATTCCAATACCTTTGGAGGGGACTGTATCCTAATGTAAACAAGCCCTTGGTGTGTTCACTGAAATGGCTCATAAAATATTGCAGAAGGAATGCCAATGACCCATTCTGCGAGACATGCTGATCATCTCAGCATGTATGTAGAATAACATAGAGTACCCTACAGAGTAATTGGACCCCTTGAGTGAGAGAATGTCAAGTTGTATTTCAGGTAAAACTGTTCAAAGAAAAAACAAACTCTAAATTGAGTTTCATGTAAAATGATTCAACCTAGAATTAGTATGAACCAAATATAATAGAAATTCCATGCCATTGTCTTTGTTCAAGTTTAAATGAAATAAGACAAAAGGTTGATGAACTTTATTAATTGAACAAAACTAGAAAAAAAATGATAAACTGAAAATTCCCATCTCCACTATTAGAGCAATACTTTTGAATTTTTTATCAATGGAAGTTGTGATGAATCTCCCTAGAAGAGGATCCATGTGCATAAGACGGTTTGAGAAGTAAAACATTCTCCAAGGATCATATTTACAGAATTGCAGAAGTTAGGTGAATCTTGGGGTCAACAAGTGTCTAAAAATACCAACTGGATATCAACTCCATACAAAAATGCAATTTGGATGTCTTGCCAGAAGAAACCATTTACCCTCCTGAAGACCTCTGACCACAGAACTTACAATCAAAGTTCAAATGACGCTTAGCAAACTCCAGGCACTAAAGTCTAGATTTTGATGAGTGGTGTATACCATTTTTAATGGCCCTTTCCTAATTAATGCAGGCCAGAAACATATTGTCGTATTCCACTGGCATGTTCCTTGTGCTTCCCTTTGCTCATAGATAATAAATAAAGGAATTTGTTACATGTTTCACCCCATATTTACACCCCAGTAAAAGAGGAAGTCATGGATTACCACTTAAGACTGCCATAACAAAATTTACAATACAACTTTGATGAAAATAATAAATAGTGGTAAAGGTTTATACAGCCCACTAGAAGTCGCAGTTGTTCAAAAATGTGTATCTTTAAATAGGTTTTAACATTGAATAGTTTTGTTCCATTTAAAGATGCCATCTACTGTTACAGACACACAATATCATTTTATGAGAATGAGATACATATGATTCAAAGTGAACAAGGGTGTCAGAAATGATTAGCTTGAGGCAAATTTCTGACACCCTTCTTCACTTCGAATCATATCATATTCTCTCAGAAGGCTCTTCAGTCAGTCAGTCAGAAGCCCTCATTCCATTTTCATTTTCAACAGCACTGGAACCACAATTACTGTGGTGAGAGATTGATTTAACGGTCATCAAAGACTGAGAACAGACATCTATATTCAGAACTTGAAAGAGAAATCTACCAGTTGGTAGGCTATAGAAAAGAGAGACATAGAGCCACAGAGAGAAAGTAAACAAGGGGTATAATCTATAACCGTAAGGTTGGTAATGAGAAAGACTGGGGTACAGCAGTCTGTTCAATGTGATAAGATAAGGAAGTTCCCTCAGGACCTGAACATCTCTGACCCGACAAAAACAACAACAACAAAGCCAACTAATAGCTTTTTACCCCGTCCATCTCTGTATTCTCTGGCCCTTCCCTTACCGCTCTCTTTTCTTTCCTAAACTCAGGTCCAGACACAGCCACGCTCCAAATGCAATCGGTTTCATCAGCGTTTCTATTAGCCAAAGAAGAATACATGGTAATTAAGAAGAGAGCGGCCAAGCGGAGCAGAGAAAGGATTCATAGAGGCACTCGTGTGGAAAAAGAGAGAATATGAAAGAGACAGAAGCTGGGGTAGGTAGAGAGAGGGGAGAGAGAAGAGTGAAAGAGAGAGGGAGGGAGAGAGAAAGAGTAGAAGAGTGAGGGAGGGGGGTCTTGAATGAAGTCAGGAAATAAAAGGCAGAGCGTAAGGGTCACAGTGATTTGGTCCTCCTCTCTGAGATGGAACACTATGAATACAAATTAGACTAAATGTCCTGTTTAATGTGGTCAGACTCACACAGAGCCACAATCAGAGCCAGTGTGGAGCCACAGTGAGGAGCCTCATTTCACCGCGTGGCAAGTCTAGAACAATGAACCTATGAAGGAAATACACCCGTTTGTTTTTTCAGGAGATACTTTTAAACAGGACAAGTTATGTGTTATTTATGTGTTATATATCGACTTAGGCTAACTTAAGTAATGACCAATACCCATGCCCCACATTCTGATCCTCATCCCATCCTCAACCACCTCCATACTGGGGGGAATGTCTGAAACTGATTGGAATGTTTTTAACGCCAATACATTCATATTATAAAACCTCAGTGGACACAACACTCTCTTTGCTTTTTGCTAATTGTGTTACTTTCCTATGTAGATCCCCACTCCTTCAAGAGTGCATAGGTTACCATTTTTCACTCTGAAAAAATCCAGTCTGTCCAATCTACAAGAATCAATATTTAGTTTAAACCCTTTCCCAAGTACCACCAGCATAATTAGTGCTGATGTTTAAATCTGAAAGCAGCCAGATGAATCATATTATTTTCTGTTGATCTCCTCTATATACAATGTTCATTTCATTCAGCTGTAGTTGCAATAGTCAGTGGACCAGGACTGAGCTCCAAATATCATTTCAGAAACACATTTTACTGCCAAGCTGTGCTAACATTCCTTTTTTTTTGCTGAAACAGCCATTGGCCAGCGAGAGCAAGTTTGCCTTGAGCAGAAATATCAATTATACTGTTCTCCCCCTAGCAGACAGTGCCTTTAATCTTCACACAACCAATCAAAATGTATTCTGACATGGTGGGAGCAATGTTGGTCTGAAGTAACAGGAAGGGAAGGAGAGTTCCAGTCACACAGTTAATATTGACACTGGGGGGTTGTAGATGGGCTTTCTCTATCCCTTCGACTCTCACCTTCTATCTCGCTTTCTCTTTCTGACACTCTCCCTCTTTTGTTGTTCTCTCAAACTCTCACACACTATCTTATACTCTTTCACTCTCTTTCTTTCTCACTCACTCTCTCTCATACTCTGACTTTCTAACAGTCATTCGCTCTCTCTCTTTCTCTCCCTCTCACTGTCTCTGCTTTTTCAGACTTACTTTCTGCTTTCTCCCCCCCATTGCCATGCAGCTCTTGCCCCCACTGTGGCATGGAAGCTGGCTGGCTGGCTGACTGGCTGGCTGGCTGGCATGTGAAGATGCTGTAATTTTCCGCCACACTTCTCCTGCTGTTAGCTGGCTCTTCCTTGGCCGGGCGCGAAGACAGAGATAGCAGTGAACAAGGCGCGGGCCTCGCCAGCACTCCTGCCTCCCCGCGATTATTAATGCAGCAGCAGCCACCGTGGCCGCCAGGTTAAACCAGCAATCAGCACTCTCTAAATAACATCATTCACAGCCTATTTAAAGGGAGAAACTCAGACAGACACAGCCCCAGCGCTCCACACGCAGAACACGTACCGGGAATAGAGACACAGGGAGCAGCGCACATCAGAGCCCTGTTCTAAGCACTAACCTTGTTCAATCTGTATCTCAGCTCCTCAGGCGCCTTAGTGGGGATCAGAGTCCCAGCCTTCACTCTGGTCAGACTGAAACTCATCCCCCGCCCACACGACCGGTCATCACAACTCCTGTCCCAGCATTTCTGCCATCTATATCTTGACCTAAATAAAGAACAGAAGGACACCTTTAGATCATTACTGACTCCAACACTAATAACCCCGAAATATGCAAACTCACATAAGCATAAACAAACTCTGGTTACCACAGAAACCTACTGGGATGGTGTATATCAGTGTTAGGTTTGAAAATCTATGAAAAGGGAACTGGAGTGTAAACAGATTATTAACGTTGTGTATTGGGGCAAGATCACTGCATCACATACCTCCATGATTCCCAATAGACTACCTGAAGCACAATAGATTTTCATGCACCAGCTTCACTGAAATCCAATAGTAATTTCAGCCTAATCAATGATTTGCTCAAGCTGATCATGTTCTCAAATCACAGCCGTTGTGTTTGATGCACTGTTCACAATAAACAAAGAGGTACTGAGAACTGGAGAGAGAAAATACAAATCGGAGACAGCAAGATGTTGAGAGAGGAGATAGTGGTAGAAAGCGAAAAGAAAAGGAGGGTGATTGCTTTCAGCAAATAGGGTGTTTTCCTGGTTGGAGGGGGAGAGAAGGGGAGAGAAGAATAGTCTCTCTACGTAGATGGGAGGAACGGGCGCTGCTGTGGCACTGATAAAGTGACTAAAGCCTACTTCTGCCACAGTTCCACTATTCTAACCGCAATCTTCCCCTCTCTTCTCTGTCCTCCTCTCTGCCAGACGCTGCTCTTTTCAGGCATAATAACGGCTGTCTCAGCAGCCTGCCTTCCTGCCTGCCTGCCGGCCTGCCTGTCTTCTCCACACACTCCCCTGTACTGCCAGGGCTCCACAATAGAAGCAAATTTAAGAAGCACTTTTCGAGGTCGTGGAGCCCTGACAGCCTCTCATTAGACCAGGATAGAATTAAAGGGATAGTTCAACAAAATTTCCATTGGTTTCCTTATCATGTAAGCAGGATAACAACATTTTTCAATTTCCCTGGCCATGTTTAGCGCGTGTGGCACAGAAAATATATCTTGTCCTACAAAAGACGTCAGAATGTTTTTGTGCATCATGCTCAAAATATCCCAAAATAATTTTTGGGTTCAACCAAGGCACAAACACATATAACAACTGATATATCAGTACCAGCAATTTGTGCCACAAATGCAAAAATGTTACCAATTGTTAACAGAGCCATTTGAAAAACTTTGGTTAATTTACTGATAAATTAACCAAAGTGTTTCTGTCAAACCTCGGGTCAAGAAAACAATGCAATTCTGTAATTTGGATTAACCACCCCTTTAAAATACTGGGCACCCTCCTCCTCATCTTAGTCCTTTCCCTTCTTCCACCTTCTCCCTCCTCACATCTCCTCTCTGCTCAGTACTGGCACACAGTGTTGTCTCTGGAGCCTGTATGGCACAGCCACTTTCAGATCTGCTCTTGTGCATTATCAGTGAGATGGGAAAATGGCTTCAAAACGTCCTACAAATCTAGACCAGAAGCTCAGTTTGAGCAAAAAAGACTGCATGTGCCGGGTTTCACGTCTGAATGCTTGTGGATGTGCTGACGGTTGTAATAAAGCGGCCCAGGTATGCATATACATGGAATCAGTGTGTTATGCGTGATATGGCTTTGACTGCAGCACCCTATCAAGGCTTTGACAGATTTAAAATTGTGTGTAAATGGACTCAAGGCAAATAATGAGAAATGACTTTTAAATTGTAGCTTATTAGCCCACCGAAGGAAAAAGGCCCTGTCAGTGTTGTTAGGTTGTGAGGCAAAAGTGAGGGATTCAGGGATGACTTTGTTTTGGTTTATTGCCTATTACCATCAGAACCCTCTGTCCTCGTCCACTCTGTAGTCTGGGCACACCTCTTCGCCTGCCTCGTCTCAACGTTAGACACTGTGATTGCCTTGTATTTAAGGATCCTTCTGTGAGGCTCTGTTCCGACAAATGCTTTTCCAATACCAATCACAGCAGAGCACACCACATTTAAATCTGTGAAAGGGCTTTTGATTCCATCAGCAAAATACTTTTTGAAGCAAGAGAAAGCGCAGACCATTCAATAATGTGATGCCGGTGACACAAAGCACAAGAATATTCTTTCTCACCTAGCATAATATGTATTTTATGCAGACGAAAGGGCGAAAGGTCTAGCACTCTCCTTAGACAGCCTTGTTCATATAATCCGTATTTTGTTCTTAACACAGACCCTTATTTAGCTTTACATATGAAGAAGTGTATGCCATATGTCCAGCAGCTTTCAGTCACAATGTGAAACCAAAACATTTGACCGATCAAGAGCTTTGATCTATGAGTTAAAGGAGAGACTCATTGTGGGATGTGGTTGAACATGTTTGTGTAACGTATGAAGTCTGATGTTGCTAATACTTTCTGGCTGTGTGTGTGTAGCTACGTGCGTCTGTTCTGGACCAACTGCAGATATCTTCACTGTTGCAGCTTGTTGACCTTCAACACTTATCAGTGCATATCTTTTGTCTAAGCAATTGCCAGCGTTGCAGTCCAAGAGGGATTGTATAATGCATCCAAATTAAAATCTTGTGTAAATCCCGGCGCTTGATTGCTTGAGAGCCGTTGAGAGTTGTTCAACCTTAATGCTGAAGGACTTCCTGAATCCCAAAGTCATTTTCTTTTTCTGTTGATTATTCATCTATTTATGAACACTTCTTGGTTTTTGCCAAGGGACTATTCAGCTTAATAAAACACTGATAGCTTGACGACATGAATTCCCTATTCTCTAAGCTGTGAAGCTATTTAGTAACATGTAATTATGCACTAAATACAGCTACCATTTTTGACCTGCATGTCAACAAAACTCTCTGAAAAATACTGGTAATAAAATATCGCATTGTAGGTAGAAGTAATACATTTAGTTAAACTCTCAAATGGATCAACACTTAATTTTTGACCTAAGGGGCTAATGCTGTAATGATCTTTATAGGACCTGAGATGATGGCAATTGATGCAGTTTGCTAGTTTTCATCTAATGAGCTCCCCCCACTATGACCAAACATGAAATCAGTGATGGTGGGGGTGCAAAGGCCACTGGGAAATCATGGTCATGGTCTCTAGCAGTTGAGAGAGGTACAGGAAGTGCCAGAGGACACCATACTGCGGGCTAACAATACTAATGGCACTTCTTTTGCATTATGATAATTGCCTTCCCAAAATTGCCACCTAATTTTTCCCTGTTTCTAATTATTAAGCTCTCCAATGCTAGCAGGCACTGAGAGCAGCAGAACATTGGCAGGCAATTAAACTCCTGCAATTATGGTTCCATTGTAAAGCGCTGCGGCTTTACAGAGGATTTGTGGGGCAGAGAATGATTGCTCTCCGATGCAATTAAAAACGGAACAAATCTGGTCTGGACCTGTAAACGTGTCTGCACAAGACAAGTCTTTTGAAGCTTTACCACAGTTAGTCTCTGAGGTCTTTCTAGGGTTTTGAAACCTGTGCCAGAATATGTAGAAGTTCAAGCTGGCACACTCACTAAAGAACCTTCACCTACTGAAGCAAAGCCACACACGTTAGGCCTCGTGGATACACCCTTGGAACACCGTACCCATGTTCGCACACCCACAGACAGACAGGCACACTGTTTCATCCACATTACTTTCCAGTGTGGCATGATGGGTAGGATTAGCGGCACTTCTCTCATCTGCAGCGCGTAGCATGTCAGAGGAAGCGGTGACCCGGTACAAATGTGCTCGGCTGGAAGCGGCAAAGCACCAGACCCGGGCACTAGTGGGCCGTGGCCATCTGGAATCATGGTGGCAAGAGAGTGTTTATGACGGAGGCACCCCTCTGGGGAAACTTCCAACACCCAGGGCTACTGCTTTGTCTTCTACTGCTGCTGTACAATAGCCATCAAAGCCTAATGACTAACAACTCAGCCTGAGCCCCGGTTTTATGGAGGCTGTCGTCTGCGTCTGTAGAGCTCTAATCTACGAAATCAGGAAACCTGGTCCACATGGTGCTTTTAGTTCTTACTGTTACGACATGCTGTTTGTTCTCTTGTTGTTTGCAGTGACTCTACTGCTCTTAATCTGTGTTTTTAGTTGTTTCGTTTTTTGTTTAAATGGCATTTGGAGTACCGGTACTTCTCTAAATGGAACTCCATGGCATTAGCTAATAGTCGCTAGGAGCCATTCATTAGCTATTTGCATTTGTTTCACATGGCATGCTAATTCCCCTTAATTTAATTGATCAAAAATTCCCAATAAATTCCATTAGCTATAGCCTGGGGCTGGACAGAACAGTATGTGTTTGTGTCTTGGTGTGTATGCCATTAGCAGGCAGACTGCCAATTAGAGTTAGGCTCAGGGGAGTAAGTCAAACACTGAGTGCACAAACACACCTCAAAGCAGGGAAAAACTCCTCAGTCCATCTCTTTAAATGTCACACTCAAAATGTCATGCATTAGGAAATGTTTTCCAGGATGGCATGCTTCAGATCGGGTAGGCCTATCTACAATTGTTTGGAGAATGAATTAATTAAATATAACCAGTATGAATCAATGTGCTACACAATTGTACAGCCACATGATGTATAATAATAAATATGAATTTACTAATTGGTGTCTATAAGACTTTCCAAAAAAACAAAAAAGTAGAATATATATGGACGGAATGACAAAAAAATCTGTGTGTGTGTGTGTGTGTGTGTGTGTGTAAGTATATATACAGCTTCACTGTATCTTGTTCTCTTTCTTTCCAAAAAAGTCAAAAAGGAAGGTTTTGAGTGAGTAACAGAAGAGATAAAATTAAGAGATCTCTTAATTTTTTCCGGAGCTGTGTATATACACACATTTTGATGTTCTCCAGAGTTTCTTAGCATTTTCAGGTTTTGTCAAAACATTACATCTCAAAATGTGTTTTTCCTTGACAATCTTCCTCATTCAAAGAAATCATGATTATATTTTTCTTATCATTTGTAATTATCATTTCAAAGAAAGAATAACATATAAATATATAAATGTTTTCAAACATTCAATGTTAACTAAATGAAGTGAAGTTTAATTAATATATTTCATCCATGACTTTTTACTGGATATGCCCTATGATCAAAGGAAAGTCAACTGGAACCTCTATTAGAAAAATGTAATCCATGTGAAATTTTACTAAAATACTTTTACGTCATGCACATTTTATACAGACATTGCGGTGGATAGGAATTCTGAAAAGTGTTTACCATGGTGCATTGGCTTATTAAGCAGCCACCGAAATAGCCACTATGTACTTAATCTTATTTTCAAATACATTTTGGAATGTATTTTATTATGTTACAAAAATCAAAAAATTGCTCCACTCTTACAGCAAAAAAATGCCTCTACATATTAATAAAATGTAGAGGCATCCTGCTCCTCAGGATGCCATGATATTTCACTTTTGGTTTCAATAGATTTACTTGATAAAGGATCTGAATTCATTTCTATATTTATAGCAAAGTAGCTTTTAACTAAGGTTTTACAGTATAAAACTGCAAAATCATAAAACATTCTTATTCAACACAAAAATACACTACACAAATATTTGGGGTCACATAGAGAGTAATTTGTTTAGCATGAAAACAAAGGAAACGGGTTTATATAGCAAAATGAATATGAACTATAGTCATTGTTAAGTTTAATTGAAATACAATTCATGTCCTACTAACTTTGTTCTCATCAAGGAGTCCTCCATTTCTAGCAATTAAATCTTTGCAGACCTTTGGTATTATAGTTGTCAGTCTGTTGTGGTAATCTTAGGCATGTCACCCCATGCTTCCTGAAGAACCTCCCACAAGCTGGATTGTCTAGATAGCCACTATACGGTCAAGCTGCACCCACAGCAGCAAAAACGGGTTGAGATCCAGTGAATGTGCTGGCCACTCCATAGACAGAATGTCAGCTGACTGCCTCTTCCCTAAATAGTACTTGCTAAGTTTGGAGCTGTGCTCTGGATCATTGTCCTGTTGTAGGAGGAATTTGGCTCCAATCAAGCAACATCCACAGGGTATGGCATGGCGTACAAAATAGAGGGACAGCATTCCTTCTTCAAGATCCCTTTTACCCTGTACCAATCTCCCAATTTACCACCATCAAAGCACCCCCAGACCATTACATTGCCTCCACCATGCTTGGACCAATCACTCCTCTGGCATCAATTCATTTGTCCTGCATCTCATGAACAACTCAAACATAGATTTGTCTGTCCATAACACTTTTTTCCAATCTTGCTCTGCAAAACCAATTTCTAACATCCTGAACTATCATCTTCTCAGGCCCATGGCACTTTATTTGCAAAATGTGTTTTTTTCTAATGATCAATTAACCTTTTAATGTGATGAACTTGGATTAGCAAACACAATGTGCCATTGGAGCAAAGTACTGACGATTGCTGATAATGGTCCTCTGTTCAGATATGTAGATTCCTTTAAAAAGTCCAGCAACAATAGTCATTCATAACAAAGTGCACACTGATTTCTGACCAATTTGATGTTATCTTAAGGGACATAAATAATTAGGTTTTCTTTCGAAAACAAAAACCTTTCAAATTTCTATCATAACAAAAATATCACATCAAAAATGTAGTTCATAATTACATAAATATTACATAATAAAAATATGTGTGTCCCATAGACTGAAATAAAAAATACAAATAAATAAATAATCAAAGATATTCATACATTTTAAGAAACAATATAATTACATTTAAATTGATTCCTTTAAGTACAACTGTTTAGTCCTTTAAGAATTTCTTGTGACTCACAGAAACATGTTTTGCATGCTACTGTTTTTGACCTCAAGTGTACATTTTAAGTAATTCAATATATAAGATTTTTAGATCAATATTTAGTTCAATATTTCAGTACTTTTTTTTACAGTTGCAACGAATTATGTTTTTTTTTATTCAAAGGGAGTGGAAAAGTAAACGTAATAAATATTTATAAGAGATTTGCAAACCTTCTTTTACAAGTCTCCATGATGTCACATACTGTCTTATGGCTATAATAATATGATTTAACTCAGTGTGACTTAATTTTGGTTGCACTGAATGATAACGATGAAAGAATTTCCAGAGCAAAAGTATTTAAAAAAATTCTGTATGAATTGTCTTGCCCATACAAATAGCAATTTAGTGAAAAAGAAGCCCTGTGAAATTTTGCCACCATAAGATTTTGACAGTTTTATTGGGATTGAAGATATTTTAGCAACATTTATAGACTGTATATATTATCAGATAGCTGCACCGACATTTTATTATCTTTAGAGCCCCAGAAGGGACTTTTTTACATTTCTGCATGAATTATTTTAGGATAAAAGACAAGTGGCATAATTAGATAGCATAACATGAACAGTATATACGTTTGTGGTGAGTTATGAAAATATTTCTTACAGACACCAACATGTACATGTCATGTCACTGGTCGATATGCATTTTAAGCTTTAAATTGCAAGAATAAAGTTGACCCCAGGATTGCCTCTGTGGCCAGTTTTGGAAATGATGGTGTCCCATTCATTTTTAATGAAGCCTTGGGGCTAGAACAATTCTAGTTTTCAGTTGTGCTATCAGTGTTGACCAATCTCAGTAGCAAATGTAGCCTTTATGCTGATATTTCACAATCATAATAACTTGCTAAATTCAATGTACCTGACAGGGAACTACAATTCTCCACTGGTTTTCTAAAAATACCTTTAAACTGGTATGGCATGATTTGGCAGGAAAGTGCAGCCTGCCTTCACTCGTATTAGAGGAGTGGGACATAAGGTGTATGGGACAAAAGAATAGTGGGATCTGGGACTCTTATCTGTCCCAGATATCAGAGCCACAACAACAATGCATACGCAACAGCGAAAAGAAGAGAAAAAAGGTCAGGATTATTTAATGGAGTGGATTGATCATATCTATACTGTTTATGCACTCAAACCTGATAAGCAAAATCAAAACTAGAAGTATTGCAACATCAAACTCGGCAGCTAGTGGGAAATGACTTTGCAGTCATCATTAAAATGTAGCTTCCTGTTTAAATGATTTAAGTTATCAACACAAGCCAACTTTCAAACATACAGATTTACCCAAATTTACTGGCTCAAGGAATATTTTTTATAGCTTTTATCATTTTCGAAATATACTAATATTTAAATGGCCTGCTAATGGATTTGACTTCAAAAGGACTATATATTTATACACTTGCATAAATGAGCATAATTAGCAGAAATGTACCTACCAACAGAAACTAGTAAATTTCTCAATCTAGTGACCCTAAAACGACCATGTTCAAGCTGTACTATCCTATTTATAATTAAATTTACTTCAAAACTATAACTACAACATTTATTTCAGTTAATATATTATAATATATTTTGAATTTCTCTTTCGTGTATCCCAAATCATATCCACATGCTGACTATACATGTAGTTAAGTATTAACTTGGGTCTGCCTTGGGTTTTCTTAGCTTTTGCTGGAGACCTCTTTGCTGGCAGAGTTTGATTATAACAACCACAGGTCAGCCATGCAGAACTCAATTTATGTAAGTCTCCCTAAGTCTTCCTAGGTCTTCGAAATAGTATATTACTATGAAATGGAATGCAATCAGAACACCATGCAATACAATTTTCCAAAGTAAAATGGTGCAGTCATTACAACAAACCTATTTCAAAGATAGGAGAACCATTGATTTGCTTGTCTTATTTTTTAAATCATTATGAGATGCACAACCATATGGCTAGCGATGAAGCAACAATTCATTTGTAATTTGTGGAATAGTTTACATTGTATGAACATTTTTAATATTAGCTTGGGTTCAAATTAAATAGAATATATTCATAGCCAAGATCATCCACGAAAAAGTTTCTTCTTCAAAAACTAGAAACAGTTGATAGAGGCATGGAACATCCCAGGCTGTACCAATTGAAAGCAGTTATGCTCAAAACTATAGACTTTCTTTCTTTGGTGCACTAGCTATTTCCATTATGAACCTTTTCCTATGTCACATTAGCATAACAGCCGTGGATGCGTGGAGTTTATTGCCAGTGCTAATGTTTACATGATTATACAACTATAAAATAATAAAACAGTTCCACAGTGAAACAGATTCAAGTTGTCAGGAAAGTATGAATGCAAGTCCATCAAATTCTACTCTAGAAATAGATGTTTTGTTTTCTGACATCACGTAAGGCTCACATCTGCATTGCAGTGTCGAGGGAAAACCGTGTCTGGAAGAGAGCTGTCTTAGTGCATAAATAGGTTTTCGGGGAGATTCAATGTGCAATATATCCACATTGTGGAACTGTGTAACAGCTTAAAATGATTGACACTTGACACATCCATACACAAACACCCACAGAAAAATCCACAGATACAGACCAAATCTTCAGTGGGAGTGATGTAACACGGACAATACTGAGAGGGTCCTATACCCATCCACCTCATGCCCATAGGCTCCTGTTAATGGCATCATCATTTTTGCTGTGCTCACTCTATTTCCCTCCTGATGGCGGGACCCTGCTTCATTGTGTTCTGCCATGTTCTTGTAATTGCTCAAACAGCCTGCCTTATGCTGAGCATGCACGTTTGCGTGTGTGTATATATGTGTGTGTGTGTGTGTGTGTGTGTGTGTCTGTGTGTGCACTCTCCCCCACCGAGGACGGTTGGGAGTTTGTGGGGCAGAACGGCAGCAGTGCTACGGGCAAGCTCCACAGTCGGTGAAATGACAGCCTCTAGGCCAGCGTCGGTTGATGACCGTGAAACTCATGCGGTTAACGCAAAGCAAAGCGAGTGACTGGCATGGCGAGGACCACTGGGTCTGTGTGGTTCTGCCAGCAGAACAAGCCCCTCTCCCAGTCCTCTGCAGTGCAGCAAACAACACAACAGGGGCCATGGTTACCGTGCATAACACCAGAAGCTATGCTATCCAAGGTAAGCAGAGAGGAGCGCCACAGAACAACCTCTATTCGTCACAGCCTTTAAGAATAACCGTTTTGTGGCTGAATAAATGCTCTGGTACCTAACACAAGAGAAGACAGTTAGATACTGTAGCTGGAGTAAACTGCATGGACATGGTGTTTGGGAGAGATGGAGTGCCTGGCTGCCATCCTGCCCTCAGTCAGAGCAGAGGTGTGAGAGGAGGACAGATAAAGTGAAGAGTAAGTGTTTGGAGAGGTGTGGGAGCAGAGGGCAGCTGTGGAGGAGGTGTAAGAGAAGTGACCAAGCGTGAGGTGCTGCAGCCAGAGCTCCTCTCTGTCATTAAAAAACACCACCATTTTAAAAGCTCCTCTTTCTCAAAAAGATTTGTCAGTGGGAGAGAAATCCATGTTTTCCTGCAGTTATTTACGAGCAAATAGATTTCCAATTATTGTATTTATTATTTTTATTCAAACACAGAGTCAAATGAATTGCTTTTTGTCCGAGCAGCACAAAATTACTGAATCTATATTTTACTGAAGCACCTCTCTTGTTCCTTTTTTAATTGAGGTTCAGATGCTAAAAACAGGTTGTGAAGCGAGATGATTATTGTCAGCTTTTTATCATCTAGTTTAACCTCTCTGCACTTAAATCAGCCCTCTTCTCTCTCTCCACCCCTCTTTCCCTCTGTCTCTCTGTTCCCCAGTTTATTATGCAGTAACATCACCAGATCCCTTTAGGCAGCTGTGCATCTCCTTATGACTGATGAGGGTAATTTCTCCCAAACAGCAGAATGATTACTTTGGTTTGGCCCCCCAACTTGCTCCCCCTTCTGTATATCCAAGTAGAAAGAATACAGAGATATTTGTTGCTGTGTCTCCAGGAGTGGGTAGAATGGGCCTCGATGATAAATAGTTCTCCAGTCTCTTGCATTTGAACTACGAACACATAAAAAATAATTCTGCATAAACAAAATTCAGTAATGACAAATTTCTTCTCAGATGATCTGCATTCAATTTTGATGAAGAAATGATAGTTCTGAATCCAGAAAATATAAACTTAAAAAATGTCGTGTCATACGGATTTCGGCGTGCGAAAACAACAGACTTACTTATTTTCTGTGATTACCTTTGGGGATCCGAAATAATACACACGCCAAAGTGAATTACCTTCATGGTAAGGACTAATCACATATATAGCTTTTCTTATTCCCAATGTGTGCCCCCAGAGGAGTGAGCGGAAAACAGTCAGAAGTTCTGTGCCTCAATCCTGGCCTCATAGGTTCAGCCTCAGTGGGCTGTCTTTACCCATTTTCCCATCTGTCAGTCACAGGCCAAAACAAATCCACCTGTCATCCAGGAGGCTGGGCTGGGAGACGCTGCAGCTGTCTGGGCTGGGCCAGGAGAGTATGACAGCGCCCTCCTCTGGTGATGGAGGGCCCATTAGTCTACTTATTACCCCACCTGTCACCACTGCTACACAGGAGGCACTTCCAACACACTAAAGAACAGAGCCAGCTATGAACAATCTCCACAACATGTGGGTCCTGGAGCTAATGGCTCTGTGCTCCTTGTAGTCCCCATGTCCTTGATCATCGTGTGAGGTTATGTTTCTGGCCTTGTAACAATATAACAACTCATCCGTGAGAGACATACATCCTCAGTGGACCACTTGAATGCTTGAACAATGATGCCATTAACACCACATTATGTAAATAGTAATGGTCAAAAGCATCTAGTAGGATAAAGGCTAAGTAGAGTGCAATACAATGCTGTTGACTTTCAATGGCTCTTTGAAGGATGTTTTCAATTATAAAAGAGAGCTAATTTAATTCATTGTTTCACAGCCGAAAATGCATATTTAAAGCTTCGCTGAGTCTCTATTTTAGAACTCCAGTTTAATCAGTCATGTACATTGAACACATGCACTGGAACGTCCTCTAAAAAGATTGACAAAGTTGCCCGGCATCTGCACCCGCTCTGGCTCTTAAAGGCACATAACTCCGTCTCCGACAAGGTAGGTTTCTATTGTGAAGGGAGTGTTAATATGAGACATGAAAGTCCTGTGCCTTTAAGAGGGCCGTCTCCCCCCTCAACCACGCAGAGTAGACACTCCTCCTGCGAGCATTTCTGAAGCAGCTCCTGTCCCTTACGTCTCTTTGTAGGGAAACAGAGAGAGCACACTTTCTAGAGCATCACTGGAGAGAGACACACAGAGGTCCAGATAGGACGCCCAGGATTCCAGCTCACAGCCACCCCCTGGCCCAGCCCAGAGGGGGAGAGACAGAGCCAAATAGAAGGGCACAGACCTCTCGGGAACACCTTGGCCAAAAGGTCTACAAAAAGAGAAGAGGCGATAATCAAGACGATGGTCTCAGAAAGTGAAATGGTAGTTGATGAGAGATGATGATAACTACCCAACCGATCAACGCTGGATCTGAACTCCTTGTGACAGGTGGATTGACTTTGTTTTGTGAAGTAGCTCTTTTCTTTTGAGAAGTTAGACAAATAAATAATCGAAGTATTCACTTTGCAAGGATACATGCTCATCAAGTGAAAGCAGGAGACCCTTCAGCAAGAAAAAATGCCTTTTTAACGCAGTTTGAAGACGTGAAATTCATGTGCTTTTTTAGCCAATATAAAAACAAATATCTTGAATTGTTTAACCAGTATTCTCAATTCACCAACTATCTTTTTTGCCAGCTCTGAACAGCAGCATTAACAACATTAAAAGCTGGATAATATTCCTGTCTGAAGCCTTCACACTTCTGCAGCCCTCAGACAAAAGACACCTAAAGAAAAAAGGATGCTATGCTGAATCCTGTCTAAGTAATAGTCTCTTGTATGACTGGAAAGGACTGAAGACATGTATTCCAGCTGTGGAGTTGGTGTTGCCAGCATTCAGACGCAGTTCCGGGTCAGGGACTCCGTCAGACCATATACCGGACCTGGAGAGACTACACAGATTCCAGTGGGAAGCGGAGTGACCTCAGCTTGGTGTCCAGTATACCACATCCCGCCTTACAGTGATCAACCCACCTGCGCTGTAAGCAGCGTGTGTAACACTCAACCCAGCCCGCTGCCAACACCTCTAACTCGACCTCCCACTGCCCTCAAACCGGGCCAGGGCGGATTCAGGAAGGTGGGTCGCACTGAAGACGACAGCCCTTGCCCTTTCCCGGGTCTGGCTCCAGGTGTGCTGGAGATGCGTGTCAAGGAAGGCAGTAAGATACGTAACCTCATGGGTTTCGCTATGGCCCGCATGCAGGGGGACGTCGCCGGCGCCGGGGGAACTAGCGGAGGCAGCGGCCTGAGGCAGGTCATTTTCTCGGGCTCGGGTCGCGCCGTCACCAAAACCATCACATGCACTGAGATCATGAAGCGGAAAGTGGGCCGTCTGCACCAGTTGACCAAGCTGCGCTACAAGGGCGTGAGGGAGGTGTGGGAGAGCCAAGAAGGCGGTGCGTCAGAGATGACCGTCCACAGGACCGTCCCATCCATCAGCATCCTTCTGTCCAAAGATCCCCTGGACCCCCAGGAGCCTGGCTACCAACCCCCTGAGACAATCAGTGCCCTCTGGGAGGAGAGAGAAGGTTTGGACACCCCACAGACAGCCAGCAAGAGACCTTTGTCTCTGTCCCCACACAGCAGTTTCCCTGACTCTAAGAGAGTGTGTCTGGGTCTGGAAGACGGTGCTTTGCCTCAGTCCAACTGCCTGGCTAACTGACTGACTGAACTTGTATTAAACAGTGGACTTGGAAGGATCACAGGAGTTCATTCTGCACTGCCCTCCACTTAAGCACAGTGCTGAGACAATCAGAACATTCACTTAGATGGAACAGTGCTTTCTGAGGAGAAGTGAGTACCCGATCCACCCCATCCTCAGGAGGTCAGTCACAATGGGACCTGAAAGCTAAGCTTGTCTCTGTAGATACAGCGTTTATGGAACCCGTTTCTCAGCACAATCCGACGTCTGCCGCCATGTCTAAACTAAATGTTTTCATACTGTATGTGTCACACTGTAAAAGCTTGCCATGACAGCTCAAATCAACATCTCAAAGTACTGACACAGCAAAGCACTGGGCTACACAATCACAAGATCACAGATTTTTATTTTCAGTAGACTGACCAAAAATACCACTTGACCGTTGTATTTCTGTTTTCCTAATTATATCTGTAGTGTCTTAATACACACAAGGTAGGTCCAAGGCATTGTAATGCATATTACACAATAACTAAATGTTCAAAACTATCCATGATGCAGAACTGTATCTTCTTTTTTCCAACACTGAAATAAACTATATGCATAGTAAAATAGTAGTTTCTTTATCCCTTCAGACTTGCCTGTAGTACTTTACAAAGTTCCGATTCAAAAGGAAATCATAGCGTGCTGATGTGTTGATAAGAGGGAGTGAAATTTGTCTAAAAGACAGCTGATTTAATGACACGGCAACTGATAAAACACGGCTCCTGAACCAAGCAGGCTGACAGAAAGATGCCTGGGGCTGAAATACAGAGACAGATTATCATTAAGATTACCACACTACATCGCAGCACACTGGGGAAAAGGATTAAAACTAGGGTTGATGTAACTTCACAGTCAGTGTCCCCCTAGAATATGAAACCACAGAGGCAGACACCAGTCCAAACCATGAACACGTACAGCAGCTACATACCTGTGCACTTCTGGATACTGTACATCTGAGCCAAAATGGAGTCCAGTGGTCCTCATTCCATCTGTTATGGTCAACTAATTAAGTGGAAGAAGGTTTTCGTCTCCGTTTATCAAAGACAACTAGATGTGGTTTGAGACAAACACTTCCTAGAGGTACAGGTTTTAAATCAGCCATGCCCGCTGAGTATTATAACCTTTTACAAATTAAATCAAGTGTCCTTTCTCGTTTCATAATAATGAAAATCTGCAAGGACAACAACTGGCCTAAAACAATCCATTTATCAAAATGCCTGTATAGCTCTGGAAATAGATTTGTCCAATTGGAATCATAACATAATGTGTCAAGAACTGTGTCTCCGTGGACCCCGACCATTTTGGCTGAGATTACATCTTTCAAAATAATAATAAAAATTCAAGTGCCAATTGTGCGTTTAGTAAAGGCCTGCCTGTGTTTCACTGTCTAGGGCAGACACAGCCATTAACCTCCTTCTCAAACCCATTAAATGAATCAGAGCAAAGCAGGGAACCCAAGGTTGAATAAAAAAAATGCTGTGACTGCAATAAAGTCCATATGGAACAAACCATGTGTCCTCAGGACTGGAGAAGGTTATCACTTCAGGTCTCTGTTATCACACAGTTAACAGCTTTCAGTGAGGAGCCTGTGGGATGGCCAGTCAGTGATGCAGGTCACATAGATCTCCTATCGACCTGCTCAGTCCGTTATCAAGCTTAACAAATCCTCGGCCATGTATAAAATGCACTGAGTGTAATTAGGAAGAACTGGATAGCATACCGGAATGAAAGGACAGATAAAACACTGTGACAAAAGCATTACCCTAGAGCAAAATCACACGCGACTGCTGAGAAACGCAGCCTATTGGAAGAGACAACAAGGTACCATTTGTGGTGGACAAGGTTACACAGGTTGGAAACATACTTTCTTAATGATATTGGTTTCTAGGAAGCACCACTGCATATTTTTCATACAGTTAGTAGCCAGTTTGTTATGGCACACCACATCGTTCATGAAAATTGATCGCTATTACAGAAAGTCATGTGGCCGTGGTATGCCATATAAAGCAGGCAGATAAGCATCGATGCATTCAGTTAGTGTGTGATTGAATGTTAGAATGGACAGGTTACCTAAGCGCTTTTGAGTAAAATTAAATCACTCATTCAGTGGCAGTGGAGGTTCCCGATTGTCTGTGTAGTAGGGACGGTGACTGTCTGTGTTGTAGGGACGGTGACTGTCTGTGTAGTAGGGACGGTGACTGTCTGTGTAGTAGGGACGGTGACTGTCTGTGTTGTAGGGACGGTGCCATCCGATTGTCTGTGTAGTAGGGACGGTACCATCCGATTGTCTGTGTAGTAGGGACGGTGCCATCCGATTGTCTGTGTAGTAGGGACAGTGCCATCCGATTGTCTGTGTAGTAGGGACGGT
>JACXGJ010008640.1:0-26554 GCA_016801105.1 Esox niger | reverse complement strand
CATGACAACTACAATGACCCAACAAAGACAGGGAGAAACTGACTGAACTAAATACACACACTAACGAGCAGGACAGAAACAGGTGGGGGCAAAACACAGCTGAACTAAATACACTGATTAACAGGAACAAGGACAAGACAGATCAACGAGAAACAGAAAACATGGACCGGAACGGCCCCAGCTGGCCGGGACCGTGACACCTATATTCTAATACACTGAGAAAATAACACACCTATATTCCAAGACACTGAGAAAATAATACACATATTTTCTAATACACTGAGAAAATAATACACATATATTCTAAGACACTGAGAAAATAATACACATACATTCTAATACACTGAGAAAATAACACACCCATATTCTAATACACTGAGAAAATAACACACCTATATTCCAAGACACTGAGAAAATAATACACATATATTCTAATACACTGAGAAAATAATACACATATATTCTAAGACACTGAGAAAATAATACACATACATTCTAATACACTGAGAAAATAACACACCCATATTCTAATACACTGAGAAAATAACACACATATATTCTAATACACTGCTATTATAAAACAACTATGTTGTACTCTTCTAATATAACACACTTCCATACTAGTAAATAGCTATTAAAGATCAATTATATCATACCTCGATTCCATTTAACTGTCAGTATAACACATCTCTATTCAAACACACTACTATTATGAACCACATATTGTCCATAATATTCCATTATCACCCCAAAACAGTTCAAGTTCAACCCAATGGATTATTGTTCAGACTGCCTAATTACATAAAATGTAAGAATACACAATATTCCATTACATGTGTATGTGATTCTATCACAAATGAAATATGTTATGTTGTTTTCCTTCAGTTGTTATTGTCTCACAGCAACACAAATGTCAACCTAAAGGGAGAGCTGGGAAACACCCCTGTGATAATGGCCTGCTCAACTGATAACCATGAAGCTCTCCACATACTTGTATGGAAAGATTCAATATATGCCCACTGTACACTATATTCGTAAAAAATGAATTTGAATGAATTACTTCCCCTTCTATTTGAGGATTTTTAAAATATATTTATTAAGAACTGCACTAATCAAACCTGTTTTTCACAGTTTAAATACGGCGCCAGACTATGTCAACAGAACAAGCTTGGTCATTATCCGATACACAAAGCAGCTTTCACAGGGGCTGAACTGTCAATGCGGGTTCTTCTTCAGAAAGGTAAGTAAATAGGAAACGAGGACTGATCCCTTGACTGTTCCATGATTGCACTCAAATTCATTTTGGTTGTTAAAGAATAGTCATTAGATCATTCTTGTTCACTTACCCTGTTGAAGGTGAGGAGCTGGGTTGCTCCACTGAAAAACACATCAACTTTGTGGACAAATCCTTCAGCACTCCTCTACATCTAGCTGTGCGTGGAGGAAACCTAGAGGTGATCCAACTCTGTATAGAACAGGGAGCAAAAATTGACCAACAACAGGTACGTCAATTGGTAAAGATGAACGATTGTTTTTGTTGTGGATATGTTAATAGTTCTTCAAACTGTACCTTCAGCTATTGTATTATGTACAGTATTTTTATGTACATTGATATTAACATCCCACCCAATTTAAAAACCTCTGAAACACATACAAAATCATAAACATTTTGAAGACTTATTACATTTTTCACAACTACTGACACACATTTCTTCAATCTATAATAGATTTTCTCAAATCTATAAACACTCTCCTAGAAACCCACACCGTATTCACCAAAGCTCACATAAAACAACACATTCAAATCAAAACCATAATACCTGACCTATAATGTTCCTCTTGAATGCAACATGAAAACATCAACCATGAAAAAATGCAATTTTCTTGAATTATCCTACTTGACTCCATTTCTTTAAATGTGTAAGGTTGTTTTTAATGGCCACTTTCACTATGTTTACAGTAGTAATTGGGCCTCAGAAATCATGTATGGTCTATTACCATCAACTGGTGTCTCTTAATTCCTCAAAGATACAAACAGTGTGTTTGATAGAGTATGAAAACAGGTCTGAAGTAACGCTATGAACTTATACCGTCCTGGCTGTGCTAGTTGTGCTAATGCAAAACAGAATTGTCAGTAAAGTAATCAAAAAAAATTATCAATTTGAATTTCTGAAAGTTGGAAAAAATTGAAACAGTTATGAGTGAATCGGTTATGGTCTGACTATATTCTGTCATAGAGTATCACCAGTGTCATTAGAGTTCCTTCATTCTTGTCTATTTCTCTTTGACATTGTCATCTATTGTTCCAAGACATTGGTGAGCTTACATTTTGACAGCTGTTTGCTGAATGTGTTAGAATTAAGATTATTTCAGTTGATATATTGAATGGCAGTGTTTTCTGTATGACAATATGGTGACAATTTGTGTTTTTCAAAGAAAGTTGTGTTTAGAATTTTGCTAAATAGTGCAGATAAAACAGATATTTTTGTGAAAACTGTGTTGTGGTGAATGTCCTAATCATGGAACTTTGTTTGGGTATATGGTTCATAAACATAGTTTATGTGTGATGTCAAACTAACACTAAAAACTATGTTAATGATACATAGTATAATATTTTGGGAATATCCATAGCATGAACATTAATAATACATTTATTCAAATTGAAAACAATTCACATATTAAAGTTATTGGAATTGATTTGAAAAGTACATAGAACTGAACGTTCATCCATCAATAGCATCCACCCATAATTGTACATTATCAGTTTCTGTTACTCCCACGAGACAATGGACGACGACCAAAACCACCCAATATTGAATCAGTGGAAACCAGACCACTGTCTGTAATATCCTGACATCAATTCAATTTGATTTCAGTAATTGCAATCTTTGTCTTGACTTTGTGGCTCTTTTTAGTGTGACAAATCCACAGCCCTCCACTTTGCCTGCACCCAGGGAGCAACTGAAGCTGTGAAACTAATGCTATCAAAATACCATGAAGTCAGTGGTGTAATCAATATCCAAGATGGAGCACTCCAAACCCCATTGCATAAGTAAGATGGTGACCGCTTTTTCCTTGGTTTTGTCAGAAAAGATTTGTCAGAAAACAATGATCTGACTCTTATAATCTTTTTCATCAAAAGGGCAACAATGTTTGACAACGTTGACTTGGTCGAATACCTTATTTCTAAGGTAAATGCACAAAAAAACAACCGAAAAAGTACGGATATGCTGAGTTTTGCCTAATCTTATAAATATCCCATTTGAATCATCGCCTAATATTTTGTGGTCTCCAGGACAAACTGCTGTTTCTGCAAAAGTGAGTGGTGTTTAGAACATAGAAATGACTACTGTTTCCTCCATGACAGGGAGCAGACATTAATGTCACTGACTGTAAGAGTCACACCCCACTGCTTCTGGCAACAAGCTGTTGTGCCTGGAAAACCGTGGAACTTCTCCTCTCTTATGGTCCGTTTCTCAAAGTAGGGGCATACGTTTTTACTAGTTTACTATATTGTATGTTTTGTCATAACAATGGTGATCATATCCTGATTCAGGGGCTAATTTGAAAATGAAAGACAAACATGGCTGCAATTTTCTCCACCTCGCCGTCTTGCAGCCTAAAGGTTTGAACAACCTTCCATCAGAAGTCTTACAGGTATTTTTTTTATCTGCGTTACATCACATCCAAGTTTTTGTAGCAGGGGTGTAGTTTCATGATTTATGTTCAAACATAAAAGTCACGTCTTCAAAATCTGAATTTTTTATTGAGATCGTGGGGGAGCTTTCCAGATCTAGTGCAGTGTGTCACTGCCACCTAGTGTAGAAAACACTTCAAAACGGATGAAAGAATTTAGTCAGGATTTCTATTAACCCAGGTTAAATATTAAGCCTGTGTATTCTAGCTTTGACATGTAGAGCAAAATTAATAACAATGGAGAATGATGCGTGGTTTGACCCTTGATATGCCAACGTTATCACGTTGTCTCTTGGCACAGCACAGCAACGTGAAAGAGCTCCTGAGTGAGGAGGACAATGAGGGTTGTACCCCGCTGCACTACGCTTGCAGTCTGGGCATCCCTGAGTCAGTGCAGAGCATGCTCAAACTAAATGTCTCTCTGGAACAGAAGTCAAATCAGAACAAATCAGCTCTGCACTTTGCAGCCGAGTGAGTTACTTCACAATAAATTGAAACCACTTAACATTTTATAACGCCCTGTTGACCTGTCATTTGCCAAATTATGATCAACAAATGTGCATTATTTCTGTGTATCAAAAAACACAATTTATTTGTATATTATATAGTTTCTGATGAATATGTTCTGTTTAAGGTATGGGAGGATCAACACTTGCCTCAGACTCCTAGAGGGCCTGACTAACACCCTGCTACTGAATGAGGGAGATGAGAAGGGGATGACACCCCTCCACCTGGCATCCCGCGGCGGGCACGTTAAAGTGGTGGAGCTGCTGCTGAGAAAAGGGGCTCTGTTCCACAGGTACGAAACTCCCAGACGTCTACAGTGAACCGTCAGATTCCCCCCGTAGGCCCTTTACCCCAGTTACGGTGCTGTCTTCACGCGACGGCCAATGTCCCCTGTCATTTTGTTGTGTTCCATTTTGAATCAGTTGCAGCAGTAATTCGTGTTTACTGTATAACACTCCAGTGATTACAAAGGCTGGACATGTCTTCATCACGCCGCAGCAGAGGGCTACACCCAGACCATAAGCATTCTGCTGGCCTACAATTACAAACTGCTGGACCAAACTGACGACAACCAGGTCTGTATTCTTTTTTCCCCCATAATCCCTTACCCTTATATTTGTCGGCATCCTTTTGCGACGGTTGTGGGGGAACTGCGTAATTGTTGAAAGACAGATGATTCTTCTTTCAGAAAGAGGCTATGGTTGCCGTCAACCCTTGTTCATAGTTTCAGATGTTGTCTTTTGGTCCAGAACACAGCGCTACACCTGGCTTCCAGAGAGGGCCATGCGTCCGCAGTGACACTGCTCCTGAATAGAGGGGCCAAGATAATGCTCAACAAGAACGACGCGTCCTTCCTTCACGAAGCAGTTCTCAATGGCCAAAAAGATGCTACCATTGCTGTCATCAACAATGACAGGTTGGTCCTTGGTTTATATATACAGAGTGGATTCTTCATGTCAGAACTGTAGCGTCATCACATTTGCGATGCTTTGATGGAATGATGAACTGTAGGATGATTAGTATTCGTTTGGATTGAATGACAACGACATGTTGTCACGCAATGTCAATGCTTAACCTGTCTGTTTCAGATGTGCAGAGGCTATGATGGTGTACAACCGCAAGTCGAGTAAGCAATGCGTTGTCTTTGGAATGATAGAGTTTCTTCCAGAGAGCTTTAAGGTAAGTTGTAGGCTAACAAAAATTTTACAAAACGTTTTCCCATTGCCCAGTCAGCATATTGGAAAGGCATTGCCGTTTCTCCACAGCATCTTTTGGACACTTGTGTGAAAGAATCAGATGATGATGAAAATAGTTACAACTACACTGTAAGTGTGTTCTGTCTATTCACAATTTGATGCTACTTTCCTAAAACTCAGGTTAATTGCTGTTTCTTATGTATTATCAAAATAAATATATACTCCAGTTGCTTATCTATTTTAATGTTATAACGGAATGCAAAATGTTTTAATCCACAGATCGAGTACAGTTTTGCATGGCTACAAGCTCCCGTGGAATATATTAAGCTAGCAAAAACAGACAAAAGCTACTACTTTCAGCCTCTCGCTGCAATGAACGTGAGTAGCCCAACCCACGATAAAACTGTACAGTCAATGGAACATGGTTATATGCTCCCGACTAAAGGACAGTTAAACAGAAAACAAAGTGGCGCAGTGTCCCAAATTACTCGCTACAATACGTAGTTGGAGAGAAGAAAGGAAAATAGATGTTTCACTCATTATCTAGTGTGTATCTTATTTTCTTACCAGGCCATGGTGCGATATAACCGCATTGAGCTTCTGACCCATCCTGTCTGCAAGAAGTATCTGGAAATGAAATGGTGCGTGACACTGCTACACCCATTATGCCCCTGAGCACAGAGACACATGATGAGTTGTTAAGAAGGAAAGACAAGTATTTTAGTATATGTAATGTTTCAAGCCTACAGAGTACCAAGACCTAACAGAAGAGTAGATGAGGATATAAGAATACATTAATTTTCCACGACTGTCTCAACCTCAGTTGACAAGTTGCAGCAGGTTGTACACTGCTCAAAAAATTAAGGGAACACATAAATCGCACGTCGGGTCTCAAAGAAGGAAGTATATTAAAGATCAAAATCTTGACTGTACATTGCGTAATTCGTTGAGAACAAAATGACGAAACAACGGTCAATGGAAACCAAAATCAGCAACCCATTGAGGGCTGGATTTAAACTCACACCGAAAAAGCAAACAACTGAAATCACAGGCTGTTCCAACTTGCATAAATTTTATCACGGCATCTTATAATCTGACTCAGTAGTATGAATGGCCAGTAAGTATTTGTAAGTCAATTGAGCTGCACGGTGCTGGCCTGTGAGCACAAATCCCACTAGAGGACGTTGGGCCCTCATGCCACTCCCATGGTCAGAAACATGCATACAAGTCACCCACAGGATGTCATTATTTAAGGCTCTGGCAGTGCCCCTCCAGTTTCTTTTCGAACAAAGGAGTAGATACTTCTCCTCCTGCTGGATTGATGCTCATATGCAGCCCTGTCCAGCTCTCCTCACCTAACTGCCTGTCACATGGTTTATCCTCAAAGCTCTTAAGACTGTACTGAGACAGGTATGGATGTGCCATCCTGGAGGAGCTGTACTACCTCTGCCACCCGAATGGGCTGTAAGTATCGCCTCATGCTCTCAGTAGTGACAAGTACACTAGGAAAATGCAAAACTAGTGAAGAATCAGTCAGAAAGGATAAGGAGATAGCAATTGTCTATGGCCACCACCTGCAAAACCATTCTCTTTTTTCGGGGTTGTCTTACTGCTGCCTCTCCAGTTTATCACTTTAATTTGCACCAAAACAGGTGACATTTATTCCCAAACCCTTTTGCATCCTACCCAGACAAACTGACATCCCTGAAGTTTCACTGACTTGGAGTTATACCGTGATGATTACATTTTCCCTTAATAAAATTTGAGCAGTGTACTCCAAACGTAGTGATGCGCTACCGCTTGAAATACTCACCAAACGGTTCAAATACCTGTTTAGGAACGCATACGGCATCAAAGTGCACCTGCTTAACCTGGCCATGTACTCTCTTGGTCTGCTGCCTCTGACACACATCATCCATACCCTGAAGCCCATCCTTAACACCAACGTCACCAGTATCCACCCCTCAGTCAGCATGGTGACCACCTCCCTTGGCAAAGTACAGTATGAGGACAGTTACATCCTAAGCCAGATATTAACCTTCCGCAACATTGTGTTTATATTGCAACGCATTAAATACCTCTCCAACTTCACAGCAACATTACATAACCACCGGCTGCATGTTCCTGGTCCTTGTCATGAACCTGTGCACCGTCGCCAAAGAGCTAGTCCAGGTAGCCCAGCAGGTAAGGATGGAATAATTTAGCTCTTTAAATCACCCCAGCCAGAATCTGTTGTACTTACCCGCTAGCGTTAACCCAACAGGATTTCAAATATATTAGCGCCGCTAAGCCGATGCCTTGTGAGTGTCAATGGGCTCAGGTCTCTCATGTGACTGCTGAGGTGTTGGGTACACTTTCGCTCGTCCCGGGATCGAATCTCAGTCAGTGCTGACCCTGAATGTGCGACAACATTGAAATGGAAGTAGGTAGGAATTGTTTTCTATTGAAGGGTTTCAAATACTTCCGTGTGTTGAACAACGCTATGGACTGGGGAGCTGCCATCAGTTCCATGTTGTTCATCATCCCACTGCTGCTGGACCAGAAGGAAACCTGGCACTGGGAGGCAGGGGCGGTGGCTATTTTTCTCTCCTGGATGAACTTCCTTCTCTATTTCCAACGGTGAGTGATGATTTCAAGATGAAAGAGCATAGTTTTACCGAGACCCATTGGAAGAAATGCATGTACCGTGAATTGATAAGAGGTATGGTTTTGCCCAACACAAATCAAATGCCTCTGTGTCCACAGGTTCGAAAGTGTTGGGATTTACATAGTGATGTTTTCAGAGATTGCTAAAACTCTGTTCAGCATCACTGTCCTGTTCTTCTTCCTGCTGCTGGCATTTGCCTTGTCTTTCTACGCGCTGATGATCAACACGGTACATTTACAAGAACACATACCATAATTTCTATTTTTTGGTTATTTATTCACTTTGTTTACTTCCCAATTTGGTGATACCCACTTCATAATTAAAGCTCTGCTTCATCACAAAAACTCCCATTTGACTAGGGAACTAACTATTGAGGAGCTCCCCAAAATGTGTCTCTGTTAAGGACATTACATTGTATTGCAAGCTCATGACGGTGCAGGAAAACAAACTTGGGTTGCTGACATAAAAGACAACCACCTTATTCATCATTGCATTAACAGTGTAAATAATTTTCACATGGCTCATACAGTAATACATCACTCCCCTTCACCAGCCAGGGAGACATGCCCCTATCCTTCAAATACTCAGCCTCCTCGAATGACCGAGCTCAGTGTTTTCATGGCCTTACTGCTGCAATTGCACTTCTAAATTAAACGAAGAAAATGGCAGTCTATACAGGGTTGCTGACATGAAAATGGCAAAGAACCAGAATTGGTTCTTTATCTAGGGGTTATCCTACTTGGTTGGAATTGCAAAGGTTTTATATAGGGACATTTGCTACTGCATTGCATAATATATGGGTAGTTTTGTCTGTGAAAATGTGTTCAAAATGCAGACATTTCAATAATTCATAGTTAAATAACTTCATGCGTTTTTGTTCCCAGACACTTTTAACCAACAGCGTTAGCATACCACTAGCAATTATTCAAACATTCGTCATGATGGTGGGAGAACTCAACTACCAAGAAAATTTTCTAAAGCCATTGCGGGGAGGGATTCTCCCATTCCCATATTTGACCTACTGCATTTTTGTGATGTTTACATTTGCTGTACCCATTCTTCTCATGAACCTGTTGGTAAGTCCTCAAATCCTACTTGAAGCCATTTACCTAGACTGTGTTAACAGCTGTTAGCTTCTACATAATTCCTTTTTGTGTAACCCAGATTGGCTTGGCTGTTGGTGACATAGCAGAGGTAAAAGAGAATGCTGTGCTGAAGCAAATTGGAATGCAGGTGTGTCTTGCCCTGTTTTCACTGTTTAGTAGTGATTAACTCTCAGGATAATACAAATGAATTTGTTATTACTAACATGGCTATATACAACACAATTATTCCACAGATCGAGCTTCATACCAGTCTTGAGGAAAAAATGCCATACTGGTTAATGAAGAGGGTTGACCACAAGTCTCTTACAGAGTACCCAAACAAAACCTTAAGTGGAAAGGTACGTGAGATGAAAAATGTTACCAGCCATCCTTTAATGTTTGTATAAAACATTAGGGCTTTCCAACAGAACAACATTTTAAGAATCTGTTAAAACAATAAAAGCTTTCAGTGGGTATGGATTTAGCATGTCTATTCTGAATCAGTATGGGTAAAGGATTTTAAAATCAAATAAGACATCATGAACATGAAAATAATAATGGATAAACAGTGAGGTTGTCTAAACTCATGACAGGACACTAAATATTTGACAAGGGGGGTGCGCTTGGTAAACAACGTAGTCATGATTAATCTGTATCTCCTTTAACAGGGAGCAAAGTTATTTTCAATGCTGGGTATGGGGCCAGAGAGAAACTGTCTGAAACCCACCTATCTGCCTTCAACTATGGAACAGGAACTCTGTAAACAGAAGTGCAGGTGATTTGGTGTGTTTGTCTTATTCAAATTCATTAGAGCAATACACCACTAGTATCATCAACATTACATTGATTATTTGCATTTCCTTTGTTAGAATCTAAAATTGCATCAATGTTTAAAGTGCATTATTCCAATTTCGTAATACGGGCTGCAATTCTGCATTATTTTGGAGACTACTCTAACAGATAAGCTATGAATTCTCCAGGATGAAAGAGATGTCTACCGCTATTGAAAAGCAGCACAACCTGTTGAAGCTGATCCTTCAGAAGATGGAGATCAGTTCTGAGGTGGAGGAGGGTGATGGTCCTCAGCTGTTCCAGGGCTACAGGCACAAGGCCCCACCCCCTCAGGCCAAATGGAGCCCACTACTTAGGGCTTTGACCAACCAGAAGTGATATCCATAACATACTGCATATTATCATGGCATGGTTGCTATTAAATGCACTGTATACATGCTTCTGTATACATAACCAAGCATTGGTTTTCAGATAAATGTCAAGGGATACTATCACTAATGTTTTAAAAATGAAGACTTACATCCTCCTTGCTTTAGAATATTAAAACTTGGTCATAGGGTATACACAAGAAAAGTAAGATTATGCATTAACAGTAAATGTTTGTGTGTGTTTGCTTTTGACCTATTAATGAAATGTTTTGGATGCTGAGCATGAGTACAAGGATCTGATGGTGTATCCATTATGTTTTCCTCTTCTTTACTTCCACTGTCGGCATGGACAAGGGCTTCTTCCTCTTCTTATCACTGTTGCCTGAAGAGAAATGCATGAGAAATGGATAGCTTATTTCAGTTCCGAGTCCAAGTGCAACCCAAAGTGCAATAGGGTTGGTTTTGTGCACAGATGAATTTTAGTCAGGTACAAAAGAAATTCGCATTGGAATTGGCTAAATGTGTCCGCCAAACTGGCCCTTAGAGTAGGACTGTTGGTATATAACCTGACTTAATTATCATGATTTAAAAGGCTAATGTGCCTGTAAACCATCTAGACTCGTATTTTTAGCTCTAGACTAGCCTTAATCAATGTACGTAAAACACTAATGTAGTTAACTAGCAGTCACCTAATGTGTTGTTGAGTTCTTGAATCTAATCTAATCCTATACAATAAAAATGACTACAAGAAAATGTAAAATATTTTATTTGAATAGTTAGATATAATATAATAGAAAGATATAAGTTAAGAAAGCATGTTTCAACCTCAACTTGTTTTACAATATTTCAGATGTTATATACCCATGCACACTACCATTCAAGCCTGGGGTCACTTCGAAATGTCCTTGTTTTTTAAAAGGATTTTGTTTCCCCGTTATAGTAACATCAAATTGATCAGAAATACACTTGTAGACATTGTTAATGTTATAGACATTGTTAAACAGCAGTCAACAGTGAGGAAACTCGGGATGCTGGCCTCCAGACAGAGTTCTTCCTCTGTCCACTTTCTGTGGTCTTTTGCACATCTTAATCTATTCTTTTTATTGGCCAGTCTGAAACACGCTTTTGGAACACAAGAGTTATGGTTGCTGATAATGTGTCTATATATGCCTATGTAGATATTCCTTTGAAAATTTGCCATTTATAGCTACAATCGTCAATAACAACGTAAAAAAACCTCTCCACTGCTCTTCTGATCAGTTTAATGTTATTTTAAATGGAGAAAACATTCTAAGTGACCCGAAACTTCTGAACGATAGTGTATGAAGTATTTACATTTTTGTTTTAAATGCTTCTAGTCAATGCCATTAAGGGCAATAAAAAAACATTACAAACACTCCAAATAAAGTTAACTGGTCATCTTGGAAAGGCCTTAATGACAACCCATTCCACTGACTGAATAATGAACGCTTGCAAACAATCTCAATGACAATGAAACGTGTAAACGAAGAACATAGCCAATAGCCGACTGTAAAGTAATGTCAGTTTTTGAGGAACATATTCAAAAGGGCTTCTAACCTGGAGCTGGGCACGCCTCTGGTGTATCTGGACTGTGGGAGGAAGTCTTTACATGGTGATAAGGGCGGGGAACAGGGGACCGGGAGGCGGGGTCACTGGAGGAGTGTGCAGTTACAGTTTGTCTGCACTCCTGTTGGACTGCTTGTACTGCAGCATTAGACTTTGCTCCTGGGGAGAGGGACGGGGTGTTAGAAGTACCAGTTGCCCCTCTACAGTTGACACTGGCTTTAATGAGACATGCTCCAATGGACTTCCATGCATGGATCCGAACAGACATGGATGTACATTCTCATGACAGCGATGTTAGAAATCAGTGCAACCATTAGATAAATGTTGAAGAGTTCATAAAAAACTTATAGGAAGCAGTGGATAAAGCAGAGACGTTGCATCTTATTGCAAAATCTAGAACATGCTGTTCTGTGAAAGTTGTGGTATGTTAGGGAGCACTGTCACAACAACACAGGAGAAATGTGAGACAGAGCGACGTCTGTTCAATAATGCGTATTTCTACCAGAAACCAACATTTCTCAGGTGAAGAACAATGCAGTGAAACATGTTGAAACAGAAACTTGATCATCACGCATACAGCTGACATGTGTAAATCAGGCCAATTAATAGATGAGTGCCCTTGGTCACGTCGCCTACACCCACACTATTGTAATTGTCAAAGAAACGGTCATCCTGCTTTATTATGGACTCAGCTGACACTGTGATATGGAAATAATTGGCTCTGCCTTTACACTTTTATGATAGACAAGTAAACGACAAGACAAGGTTATTTGGTGAAAAGACAGGAAAATATGACAGGTAGAAAGATGGGTAGAAGACAGAGCGGAAGGTCATGCAGTTAGCACAAGAGCATGTAGTGGCACAGAGCAGCCCGCCCTCCTTCAGCAAAGCAGCATTCAGCAACTCATGACTAGGAATTGCCTGTTCGGTTAAGAAACGGCACACGACGCCACCCAACACTGTCCGTCCAATCCTCAAAAAAGGATGAAATTCATATTTATTGATTTTAAATTGTTTTACAAAGTACACAAAATTCCTTGTATATTCATATATCATTTATATAATGAATCAATAGGTTGTGCATGTTTATGCAATAATAACATTACGACTGAACAACATTTATTGGCATACATGCTGAAATGAACAAAAGTACACTCGTATTAGAACAAATAAAACAGCATTAATACTTTCTACCGGCATTTACAAAAGAAATGTTACTAACAAAGGTTAGACAAGCAGTCAGGTCGTAAACAGGTTTTTTCTTTAAAGCAAGGGTTAGGTTTTCCAGTTCAACACTCAGTCAAAACCCAGATGAAAAAGCAAAGTCATGCTTTATCCAAATGCACAATGTGTTCCTTGTCCAAAATACTATCAAAGCCAACGCCCCCACAGAGCCAGACTGCAATAGAGTGAAGTGCATACAGAAAGACAGTACAAACAGACGTTCTCTGGTCCTAACTTACACCATGGTCCCGCAAACGCAAGAAAACACTATCCTGAGCCAAACTGTTGACAGCTCCGATTCATAAATACATTAACAAAATGCATAGAAAATTTAAAATTTACCTAAATGGACACTTTGACCTACAAACGCTTACAGGGGGAAAACAAAAGTACATACATCCAAACAATGGTAACATTGTTTTTTGAGCTCAAGTTTGTGCTGGCTATGTTCCAGGAGATTACTTGTTATCCAGTCGCAGTGGTTGCTCCTTACCATTGATGGTTAGTGATCTTAACTGTCCGTCTTCTTCCACCTCTACCCGTTCCTGCCCATTCTCCACAATTCTAAAGGAGGGGATTGAAGACACACTTCAGTGTTCCTATTCTGCCCCTCAACATAACCAAACCAGATCATTCTTTGCATTTCCCACATAAAAACATTACAGTTAAAACATCCTGGCATGCTAGAAAGAGCGACCAAGGTACCTTTTTGTTGTGATTTTCCTGCCATTGATGAACTTTGTGGAGGTTGATACAGAGCGGAAATTACCCATCCCGCCTCCTCCACCCCCACCCCCGCCACCAAAAGAGGTGGAGGAGAAAGCTGTGAAGCCACCGTGGCCACCTCCACCCATGTGACCCATGTGAGTCATATGGCCGATAGGACTCATTTGACCCATGTGACCCATGTGACCGAAAGACGTAAAACCTGTCAGGGAACAGAGATGACGTTCAAACACTACCATGGCTGTAGATTGGTAGCGGTAAACTATTTTGCAGTACAGACAAGGTACTTACCAACAAATAGAACGATGAAATGGCATTTAGACAATAATATCATTGACATTTGCTAAATTGTTATCCTAGTTTGTTAATCGTCATTCAAGACCAGTGTTTCCTGACCTGGGTCAAAGGCCGTGAAGCCGGCGCCGAATGGCGGGAAGCCCCCGAATCCCCCGAAGAAGGGTCCGCCCGTCCGACTCCTGCTTACCCCCCTCTGGTGCCTCCGCCCCCCACCAAAGAACTCATCCCCAAACGGATCCCCGCCTTAAGGAGATGAAAAGATGTCAAGAGAATCCAAAGTCACCTTTATTTGCCAAATACTTCATGGAATGGCACCTTTATTTTACATGGTGGAACAGTGCCATGATTAGACACATAATACAACGAAACCAAAACAAAGTAAGAGAGAATTTGTTTAGTATCTGGGTGAAAACACAAACAAATTTACAAACAGAGAGAGTGCATGCTTTCAGATGAATAAACCTGTATAACCTAAAAATTGAAGGTTAAGTTGATTAAATATCCTAAACATATCCTAAACATAAAACCCAAATCAAGTAGTTGCTGGGAACTAAAACATGTATAAGATCCGTCGCTAGAACAAGCCTTAAAACTACAGTAACCAACCATGACACAAACACAGCTCAGATGTATCCTCTGTAGGGATCAATGTTAACTTTTAGACAACATTACCACAACATTTTTGCAATGCATTCATTGTTGAAGTTATTTTCAGATAACATGAGGAAATTCTGACACTGGTTATAGACAGTGTATTGTATTACTTATGGGGCACATCTGTATATTATTAAGCAAAAGATATTATTTAGCTACATTATACAGCGAGGGAAAAAACGTATTTCATCACCTGCTGATTTTGTATGTTTTCCCACTGACAGAGAAATTATCAGTCTATAATTTTAATGGTAGGTATATCTGAACAGTGAAAGAAAATAACAAGAAAATAATCCAGAAAATCGTCTAAGTGTATAAAATAATTTGCATTTTAATGAGGGAAATAATTATTCAACACCTCTGCAAAACATGACTTAGTACTTTGTGGTAAAACCCTTGTTGGCATCACAGAAGTTAGATGTTTCTTGTAGTTGGCCACCAGGTTTGCACACATCTCAGGAGGGAATTAGTTCCACTCCTCTTTGCAGATCTTCTCCAAGTCATTAAGGTTTTGAAGTTGACATTTGGCAAATCGAACCTTCAGCTCCCTCCACAGATTTTCTATGGGATAATGGTCTGGAGACAGGCTAGGCCACTCCAGGACCTTAATGTGCTTCTTCTTGAGCCACTCCTTTGCTGGCTCGGCCGTGTGTTTGGGTCATTGTCATGCTGGAATACCCATCCATGACCCATTTTCAACGCCCTGGCTGAGGGAAGGTTCTCATCTAAGATTTGACAGTACATAGCCCTGTTCATTGTTCCTTTGATGCATTGAAGTTGTCTTTTCCACTTAGCAGAAAAAACGCCTCATAGCATAATGTTTCCACCTCCATGTTTGATGGTGGTGATGGTGTTCTTGGGATCATAGGAAGCATTCCTCCTCCTCCAAAAATGGCGAGTTGAGTTGATGCCAAAGAGCTTGATTTAGGTCTCATCTAACCACAACACTTTCACCCAGTTCTGCTCTAAATCCTTCAGATGTTCTTTGGCGAACTAAAGATAGGCCTGTACATGTGCTTTCTTGAGCAGGGGGACCTTGAGGGCGCAGCAGGATTTCAGTCCTTCACGGCATAGTGTTACCCAATGTTTTCTTGTTAACTATGGTCCCAGCTGCCTTGAGATCATTGACAAGATCCACTCATGTAGTTCTAGGCTGATTCCTCACCGTTCTCAAGATCATTGCAATTCCATGAGGTGAGATCTTGCATGGAGCCCCAGGCCAAGAGACCGTTCTTTTGTTTGTTCCATTTGCGAATAACCAACCGTTGTCACCTTCTCACCAAGCTGCTTGGCAATGGTCTTGTAGTCCATTCCAGCCTAAAATCTTGTCCCTGACATCCTTGAACAGCCCTTTGGTCTTGGCCATGGTGGAGAGTCTGGTATCTGATTGAGTGATTGCTTTTGTGGACATATGCACGTCTTTTATACAGGTAACAAACTCCCTTTAGGAGTGTGCTCATAATCTCAGCTCGTTACCTGCATAAAAGACACTGGCAAGACAGAAAGCTTTCAGATTGAGGGGGCATCAAATACTTATTTCACTCATTAAAATACACATCAATTTGTATGATTTGTTTTTCTGGATTTTTTTGTTATTCTGTCTCTCACTTTTCAAATATACCTACCATTAAAATTATGGACTGATTGTTTCTTTGTCAATGGGCAAACGTACAAAATCAGTAGGTGACCAAAAACTCGATGACCACTCGAGTAGAGACATACACAAGAAGGCTCAAAGCTGTGATTGGTGTGCTGAGTAAATTTCCTCACTATGTCATTATGGGATAGTATTTTGATTGATGGATAAATAAATCAGAACAATTATAAATGTAGTCTAAAACAAAACAAAATGTGGAGAGGGTGAAGGAGTCTCAATACATTCCAAAGGCCCAGTATATAAAAATAT
The DNA here is from genome assembly GCA_016801105.1 of Esox niger. Classification (NCBI taxonomy): domain Eukaryota; kingdom Metazoa; phylum Chordata; class Actinopteri; order Esociformes; family Esocidae; genus Esox; species Esox niger. Next base: position 9,869 of record JACXGJ010008640.1, on the reverse strand, counting down.
ATATATTTTAATCTAACTTTTCAATGACAAGAAATGTGCAGGCTCTTGTAGGAAGCAATACCTTTCCCATACCGGACCAGAAATGGACTACAGCTGGGAAAGTAGCCAATATGAATATACACACGGCTACATACATTGCAACAGACCATAGAATGCAACTCCATTGGGGACGGCCAAATAAGTGCCAAAGATGTCTTGACTATGTCATATTTCTGTGATGCACTGAACATGGCTAGCATTGTTTTTATATGATCAGATGCTAATTCCCAAAGTAGACAGAGATCCTGATATTGGAGACTATAAAACAGGAAAAACTGAAGTTCAACATCATGCTTATCTGCCCGGGCTGTTTTCTTTCTCAGCTTGGCAGACTTGGGGGAGCTTTGTCCTCGAGGTAATATTGCTACTTATTAAGGACTGGTACCCTGTTTCCCTCTGTCCTTCATTCTCTGAACTTTCCTGTCTTTTGAGTATCAGACTCTCCCTGAAGTAACCCTCTTTTAAAAGAAATATACATTTTCAAAGAAACATATATTAAGAATAAGTTGTTCTTAATGTATTATCAAAAGTAAAAATATAACATAAGAGATGCTTACCAAAAAAATCAGCAAAAGGATCTCGACCCCCAAAGAACTCCCTGAAGACATCTTCTGGATTGCGGAAGGTAAAACCTTCCCTGAAGTGATCGCCATTATGGTAATGTCCACCTAAATAAATACACAAAAGGAGAATAGGGTAAATGGAAATATAAAAATGTTTTGGTTTTGTATTGTAGAGTTATGCAACTTACAATAAAACATTTAAAAGATGACAACAGCCTGGATAAGAACTTACCACCTCCTCCATTGTTTGTTGTTAAGCCTTCTTTACCATAACGATCATATATGTTCCTCTTGTTGGCTATGACAGAATGGGGGGAATAAAAATCAGAGTAAAAATCCTCAAAAGTAACATGCCATCAATTCAGAGGGAAATCTATCTAGGTTTAATAACTGTGTGCGGCAGTGCTTCCTTGGGAAATGTTTCTTGCTGTAGGGGGAGTGTTTTTGAGCAGTGCCCTGGAGGGTGGGGGGGTTGCCAACAATAGCCCCCTGACATAGACCTACAAAGCACAGAATTATTACCATGCCCTCCTATTGACCTCCTCTATTCCCTCCATCTCATCTTCCTTTACCCTCTATCCTCTTTTCCTATTCCCTCCTCAACATCTCTTCCCTATTCCATCATCTCCATTTCTTTGTTCCTCTCCTCTCTGCTCTCTCCTATCCTCTGTTCCACCCTGGTCTACTTTCTGTACCATTCTGTCCCTCACTATCAATACTTGTCTCTTCCTTGCCTACTACAGTAATGCATTCACTTATAAACAACACACAGCATAACCTTAACAAAATGTTATAAATAATTTTCCTCTAATTAATAAGGTTATTCAGGTTTAAGTAAATAATAATTCATTTTTAAATTGAGGTTGCCTGACACTTATCCCTGCTTCCCCTGTCTCCTTTGTTGCAAAAACGACACATTTATGTTGAATTTGATGTTGAATGAACAACTAGCTAGCATGGCAAAATAGCGTCGGTTTTTGATGTGGCCTGATCTCTGGCCTAATCTCTATATTTAACCTGTGTCCCCCTGGGGACTAGCCTGATTTCTCCATCTTTACGCACATGCCAGTTTTACTTACTCAAACATATTCCGAGGGTAGAAAGACATGTGATCGTTATAGGTGAACGTCCAATCGAAATGGAGAGGCAGTGCACATCACTTCAAATTACATCAAAAAGTGTGCAAATCTGCTAATGTCTGTGAAAGAGTAAGTTTGCCTGTTATGTTATAATGCAGTATGTGCTAAATGACTTGATTATATTAACATTCAGAGGTGTATTTCTGGTCATGATAACATTCACTTGATAAAAATCACTTTTTGATCCTGCTTGAAATGTTCATGAGCATCGCCTTCTTTCCATTTCGATTGGGTGTTTGTCTGAACCAATCAATTTCTTTCTGCCCTCAGAACATGTTAGAGTAAGTAAAACTGGTACGTGCCATCTTTACCCCGCGTTCCCCCGGGGACTGGCCTGATCTCTCCAACTATACCCTATGTTCACCAAACAGCTTCCCTGGGAAGATGCATGTATTCATTTATTTTAAATAATGTGTTCTCTGGACAAAGCCAGGATTCTGTGTTTTGACAATAACAAAGCAGTTATCCCACCCATGTTCTGGATTGGTCTGGAGAAAATGAACTACTCTGAACTTAATTGAAAAACCTATAAAAGCAGGGCCTAACAATCCAACATAGTTACATTACAGTTGAACAATACTGAGGCTATACACTGTTAACAACATTGTTTTATTCCAATGTTTGCAAACAATCTATTCGGGGTTTAGATGAGACAACAGCTGACCCAAGCTCATGATGCACTTATATTCGGGTTTTTCAAAAAAGTTGAGTAAAAAAGGTAAGTAGAATTTAAGGATACCAGCTTTAAACACCTTTAACCTTCCTACTTACCATCCGACAGAACTTCATAGGCCTCAGAAAGTTCTTTAAACCTTTTCTCTGCCTCCTCCTTATTCTCTGGGTTTTTATCTGGATGCCATTTTAGTGCCAATTTTCTGTACCTGAAGGTATAGAAATACATTAGACAGCTATTCTAAGAAGACTATAAATGGAGATGTAGACCTACAATATCTCAGCATTGAACAAAAAGATTTGACAACCAACAGATTTAAAGATCAATTAAAACACCCATTTTAATAAGAACTTTCCTTCAATGCAGGACATTTCAAATTAAAAAAGGGCTTCTCAGGATGTTTGTTTACAGTTATATGCATCAAGCCACAGCGGGATTATTTTCCTTCTGCTGCAAATGGGACGGAATTAAGACCATGTTTCTATATCTGAGTTTTGAAGTGCATATACAGCCAAAGGATACTTACGCTTTTTTTATGTCTTCTTGAGATGCATTTCTTTGGACTCCTAGAATTTGATAATATTCCACCATGGTTTTTTAGAACTTTCCCACCTGTGTGAAGAGGAAAAAAAAGTTATATATTTTGCCACAGCACAAATGTTATATAGTTTACATACCAGTCTGTTAAGCCATAATTGCACTCCTTGCCAAGCAAAATGTTTTCAGCTGAAACAGAGTAGGCTATAAAAGAATGTTAACTAGACAAGGCTAGATGTGACACAATTTATGGTGCAAACACCCAAAAAAAATCCCCCAGGGGCCAGACAGGTGGAACAAAATATCAAAGATGATACAATGTATTTAAAAACACAGCAACACCGTTAATATGGGTTAATCAAGGACTTCATCCTCACCAGACTGGACTGACAGTTGCCTGGTAACTAGTTAATTGGTATGTCTGAGTGACATCTGGAGGATTGGCGCTTAGGGTTTTCTGAGGGCAAAGCTATATCATCCAAATAGGCCAAATTATATAGACCTAATTCCCTGGTGCAACTTCACAATAAACAGTCCTGAGTTAATCAGAAGAGAAATGCTACAAAAGATCCAGATCTTATCTAACTTGCCTAGCTAGAAATGGGACATTACGCGTTGTGTGGCGCCTGCGCAAGCTCCCTCTCTGCTAGTGCTAGCTATGTATACAATGTTAGCCACCTAGCCGAGCTTGCTACTATTTGGTTATCGCTGTTTTGGAAATAATTCGAAGTGTTATAATTCGAAAAAGTATTGTGCTTTTTCCTTTTCACCATATCTGAATGTCACTGTATATTAATTAACGCTAAAGCGTTTGTCCTGCACGCTAACATTATCAGCTGCCTACTACACTACAGTGTGCAATTGACGTGAGCTAGATTGCTATCTTGATAGCAGTTTTGTTCGCCATCCTGTATATCATAGCTAAGTAGAGCTAACTAAGATAAAATGTTAGCTAGCTAACAATACAGCACCCATCATAATCAAGTCATAATCCAGTAAATATTGCTTTAATTTGTCTTGTTCTGTCAAGTAATCATTCTGGGGACGATAGCTAGCTAGCTAGCTAGCTAATCAATGTAATAATGCAGGCTAGATAGCTAACGTTATCTAAGCTAGATACTAGCTAATGTTTTTGTAATGATCATCAAAGGAATGTGTCGCTTGAAAGACAAAAGCCGCGATCAAATTACCTTTCTCTTCTGCCGTCCCAGTTTTCTTTTATAGCCTGATACGGTTCCAGAGCTGATTTATTATCGGTTTCCAGATATGGTTATTCTAGAAAATGCTTTTTTGCTCCAGAAAATGTTGAGCAGCTTGTTTGTAGTTTTGTCGTAACATCCGGTCAATTAATGCCCTTCTTTGGTGAGTGACAAGGACGCACATTTCTCCCTTAATATTATCAAAATAATGTAGGGTACAACCAATAATCTAAAACCGAAATAAACATTTTTTGTTAATTGTGCAATATTACACTACAAGATAAAGCTGTATTTGTCTACTCATGACTTACATTTTTGTGTTATCAGTTAAATAACCTGTTGTTTGTTAGATTTTTTTACATGCATTATTATAGGTGGCTGACATTACCTAATCAAACAGTCTTGCCCTCTAGCAAATTATCATTACTCTCAACAATATTTACTGTCTGCATAACTCAAATCGTTTCCACACTCAACATAATTCTTTTTTTAAAAACCATCCTATCCCTTCATGTCGTCTCTCAGCTCTGTTACTGTAGGCTCTATGTATATTTTTATCTCTGGTCATTAAATAACAGCTCATAATAATGTAGAGTCAAAGTCAGTCTGAATAATCGATTCTGTCACCCTCAGTCGTTTGCAGTCCTATAAATAGAGCCATGCCGCATTAGTGGGAGAGGGACTGATTGGACTGCATGTGTGAAAGAAGCATTTGGATCACATGTAAAAATAAAAAAAACGACTCCAGTTTTACCATAGTTGTCTAAAACAATGGGCTGCATATTGTAGACATCTGCTGTATGGTGACACATATGCTTATTGATTATTTCTTTTTCAGTGATGATATACATTTGAAATTGTGTATTATGCAGAATTTCCAGGACAAGCCACTGGAAAAATACTTCTATGAATCTGAAGAGACGTAAGTAACTCAGCAACACACTAATTTCAAGGTATAGTCTAGGCCTACAGTACATCTCACATTAACCAAAGGAAAAGTTGGGTTTATTACAAAACAACTGATTTATTAATGGTATGTGTGAAATAAGGTGTGTTTTAACTTAATGGCTTGTTCATTCAGTGGTTTTGGAAGAGAGAGCATGAAGGAATAGATGGGTCTTAAGTACGAGTAATAGTTTTTTTATAGACACTGCCTTGAATTAATTGCATCCAATGAGCAGCAAAGCCAGATTAGGGCCTTGTAACATGACTTTCAATTATGCCAGACAGAGGCTCTGTAAAGCAAATGGGGTCAAAGCAATACACTCTTCACCTTAAAGCAACTACATTTCACAGTGCATTGCATAACATTACAATCCATGTATTAAGAGTTTAGCACATCACCATATTGCATAGATGCTAAAGCAGATATGGGATTATAAAGCATGAACGATGGTCCAGAAAGTTATGAGCTTGAACCTTGTGTTCGGGACTTCATAAATGACCAGAACAAAATTCTTGCACATTGTTCTCATTCTCTCATGCTGACGCTCTCCTTTTAATTATCCACGTCTCAAACTTTGGGTAACCACTATGTGATTCCTTTCAACTCATTGGGAGAAGGGCTGCTGCTACTGTAGGTGGTGGCATGGAGGTTAGGCCTTGCTAGTATTGATTGATCCCTCTTCATATTGCTCCTTTGGGACATTGCATGGGGTGCAGAGGCACTTAGGATATTAAACAAGATGCAGACTTTAGTGGGCCAAACCTTTTAGTGATGCCATTAATTAAAGTGCCATTGTATACTTGGGCACTGTTTGGCAGCTGAGGCAGACAGCGGGGCATGCGGGGTACCCTGGCAAGCTCCCTCTCAGAGAGCAACCAGTGCCAATGAATGATGCAATGGCGGGGCTCTAAATTCCCATAGATGCAAGCTTTTGCCTAGGTATCCATTAATGTAGACCTCGACTGTAGAGCAAGGTCCCTGTACTAGACTAAATTAACAGTTATTATATTTGTCTGGAAACTTTTGACAGCTAAAATATACTCGGAAAGCTATGTTTATGTAAGTTCATCTTAATCCTTTTTCAAACTTTGGGCTCTAAAGCAAATGCCAATCCAGAGTCACGTTAATATAATCTTACATCATAAGGAACCATGAAATATGTATGGTGTGGGATCTAGACTACAAGTTTATACTCAAGATAAAAAAGTGGATTCTGCTCATTCACCAACACTGGAAGCAAGGCTACCATAAAGGCTGTGGTGTGAACATGTTTCTGCAGATATCTAAACAATAAGATAATGTATGTACAATAGTATGATTTAATTAAAATCTGTAACTAGTCTGTGATGGTGTTGTTGATTTTATAAAGCCATTTACAGCTGGGTGTTTGTGGCTTAACATGAATGTCACTTATCTACAAAAATCAAAACAGCCTTTTGATATCATGCCTTTGGACAAAAGTACCATCCCATCCAAACAGGCGAACATTCCAGGAGGTTTCATCAAACAGCTTTTTGACTGTAGTGGCCCTTCAAAAAGAGACAGTTGAAGCTACTCTCATGCACATGAATAAACGTTTAATAAAAAACATTTGAATTATGAAATCACAAAAAAATCTGGATATAGTCCCCAACTGTTCTTTGTCCGTATCAAAATGGACTGACAATTACTTCTGTTTTCACAGATTCATGGTGTTCAACATTATTACTCAGTTGACAGTGTTGTGATTGGCTGTGATATTCACTTATTAATTTTGCCTCTGGGCCATTATGGCTTTCAAAACGAAACCATTGCTTATGGCACCACAGGTAAAAATAGTGATTTTGCATCCATCCAGGGACGCCGACAGAAATCCCAGGACCCGGGACAAAATTGAACGTTTCTCGATAGTACTAAATACCAAGATTGACTGACTAATAAATAATTATATTTAAGTCAACCAAATGCCCCCCCCAGGCCTGGGCCAGGGCCCGGGACAACGTCAGCGGTTTTCCTCCCCCATCGGTGTCACTGCATCCATCAGTACATTTTCAGATTTTGGGACAAATTTCAACTAGAACTTCATACATTTATATAAATCCACAAATAATTATAACATAATTGATATAAATACTTGATTCATATCATTTTATCCCAACTCCCTCAACTAGACCTAGCAGAAATGTTGTTATTGTTAGCATGTTTCATGCAGACATGCAACCATTATTTTTAAAAAGTTCCAATGTTGAATCATATATCGTTCAAAAGCTTGTTTTCCACAGCATGTCTAAATCCTTTGTAGATCTGGAGTTTTTTATTGAAAGATGCATCATCCTTATTTCTGGAAAGTACATTATAAGTGTACTAGCTTATCTTTATCGGTCATTTTCTCAAAATAACATATTTTCCAATAAATTTTTCTCACTCTTCAATGGAGATACATTCACCATATTCCACACACAGTTTCTTAGCTCTTATAGCCAGACTTTTACAGATGCTTTTTTGAATATCTTTTGTCATTTAGATTTTAGGTGTTATTTTATCTGTAAATATAGGCAAAATATGCATCTGTCATACATATGAATATATTATTTTTTTATAATTTCATGAAATAACAATATTGTTCAGTAACTAACAATAACTGTTCTGTAAATGTCTGACCATTGGGTGTCTTATCACAATAGAAAAACGAAAAACATTGTAGTTTAAAGTAGTTGTAATGTAGTAGTTTAAATGAGTTGAAAGATGTATTCTCGTGATATGCAAATTAGTTAATATTTAAGGACGTTTAGCCTCATTTCCATATTTTAATAGTTAAATAAATAAATAAATATATACAAACATTTATTGTATTCTAAATACTTGCAAAATGTAAAGTTTCAAGCTGATTATAGTAAAGGAAAAACTTTACCTATTAGAGTGAAGCCTTCTGCCCTTATATTTTGTCTGGAGCTAGTGGTCAATGCAGAAAAGTATTCCCTTGTTGCTAATGATCTTCACAGGTTTCTTAATTTTCCAATAGAAAATGAAATGTTATAGGTAATAATCGTAATATTCGAGTCACTGTGAAATATATTTTCTACAATACACAAAATGAATTACCTTCCACTTTCAAGTCTGAAAATAGTTCAGATTGTAAAGATAAGGATTACTGCAGCTCCTCAACATGTCTTAATTGAATAGCCTATAGGGACACTGACTTTGAATGTGGACTTACAATGATCTTGTGTGTTATACTAAGAACATACTGGAAGATGTCAGATTTATAGACACTTTTTTACAAGTTAATGTGGGTTACCTTTCCAATAACAAGGTATATTTTAAACGACCCCCTGTTTCAGACCACCTAATTGCTGAGAGACATGGCCTGCATGGGAGTGTGAGCTTCATGTTCTACTGTGGCAACATTATGAGGCACTTCAAATGAATGATAGATCATGTCAGTTGTCTGTGATGTCCTTGACCTGCTTATAGTGGGTAATCATTACAATCCATAAAAAGGAAATATGATGTCTATAATACAGGACAATGTCTAATTAAATGGACATTCTATGTCCTGCTTCTCTCACAATAAAAAGAAAAGAAAATGCAAGAATGACCACAGGCAATGTCATACTCATTTTAGACCTTGCTGCCCTCCAAATGTGTTTAGTCATTTTGTAGTTATGTACTGTTTAGGGACAAAATTAATAAAAATAACAAAATGTATGAATGAGTGATTCTCTATACATCCTTAAAATCTTAGATATTTTCAAGATGTTGAAATGAGGTTCATTTTGAATGATATATATATATGTATATGTACAGTCCCCTCTAAAATATTGGAATGGCAAGGCAAATTCCTTTGTTTTTGATGGTCACTTAAGACATTTGTGTTTAAGATCAAAAGATGAGTATGAGACATGAGTTCAGTTTAATTTCCTGGTATTCACATCTAGATGTGTTTAACAACTTAGGACATATCACCGTTTGTATTAGACCACAGCATTTTTAGGTGAGCAAAAGTAATGGAACAAATAATCTTAAAGTAAATAACAATTATTATTATTGTTGTTATTGGTGACATAACCCTTGCTTGCCATAACTGCCTCAAGCCTGCGACCCATCGACATCACCAAACTGTTGCATTCTTCATTTGTGATGCTATTCCAGGCTTTTATTGCAGCTTCTTTCAGTTCTTGTTAGTTTTAGGGTGTTTCTCCCTTCAGTCTCCTATTAAGAAGGGGAAATGCTGCTTTATTGGGTTAAGGTCAGGTGATTGACTTGGCCTGTCTAAAACCTTCCACTTTCTTTCCCCTGATGAAGTCCTTTCTTTTGTTGGCAGTGTGCTTTGGGTCATTGTCCTGCTGCATGATAAACTTCTCAACTGATTAGTTTCAATGCATTTTTCCGTAAATTGGGAGACAAAATGTTTCTGTACACTTCTGAATTAATTCTGCTACTACCATCATCAGGTACATCATCAATAAATATTAATGAGCCAGTTCCAGAAGCAGCCATGCACACCCAAGCCATGACATTATCTCCACCATGCTTCACAGATAAGCTTGTATGCTTCGGATCATATGCAGTTCCTTTCTTTCTCCACACTTTGTCCTTTCCATCACTTTGGTAGAGATTAATCTTGGTCTCATCAGTCCATAAGATTGTGTTCCAGAACTTTTGCGGCTCATCTCTGTACTTCTTTGCAAATTTCAATCTGGCCTTCTGATTTTTACTGTTGATGTGTGGTTTGCATTTTGTGGTGTGGCCTCTATAAATCTGCTCTCTGAGTCTTCTTTGAACTGTAGATTG
>JACXGJ010008639.1:0-26557 GCA_016801105.1 Esox niger | reverse complement strand
AAAACTAACATGTCTGTGAGAGCTGGAATTCTCACTGGCTGGTAGGTGATCAAATACTTATGTCATGCAATAAAATGCAAATTAATTATTTAAAAATCATACAATGTGATTTTCTCGATTTTTGTTTTAGGGTTCTGTCTTTTGCAGTTGAAGTGTGCCTATGGTAAAAATTACAGACCTCTACATGCGTTGTAAGTAGGAAAACCTGCAAAATCAGCAGTGTATTAAATAATTGTTCTCCTCACTGTACCTGAAGAACAATAAATACAGTTGAGTATCCCAACACACAAACTGGTAAGAAGTTCACACACACATACACACTGTCTGCCCTCACACCTCCTAACTCTAGACCTGTAATGTACAGCTACACATACACAACCCCATGAATGTGCCTTTCACTCTTTCAGCGAAGTGCATTGAGACACGCCGGACTGCAGTGAGTACAACTCTCTACAACATTGTCCCTATTGTATTAATTACTACTGTATTATTGGGGATTTTAAAAGCTAACACTCTAATCAATTGAACTCAGATTTTGCTGTGATTATTCATGACTGATGGTTTTATTATGAATTTGTTAAAAGATAGCTTTAATTTAAACGGTTACTTGATATTTATATATTTTGGTGCTTTTAGATTTCAAAAAGGTTATTGAATAAAGAATATGGTTTACAGAGTGTTTACCAGGTATGTGTGCACACCTTAGTAATAATATTTATATATGATATTTGTAGAGGGCTTTTCATTATTCAGAATAATAAATTATTATTTCCATTACAGTATACCTTTCGGGTGACCATTGCAACATAATGCAAAGTCGTGAATTAGCATTAACTAAGATGCAGTATTGCTCAAACGTTTGCATACCCTTGAAGAATTGGTAATATATGTACCATCTGTAAAGAAAACGTGAGTGAGCCGGCAAAACTCATTTTCTGATTACATGCTGCATTCACAGTGGCGCGGTGGTGCAATGGTTAGCGCTGTCACCTCACAGCAAGTAGGTTGTGGGTTCAAACCCCGGTTGTCCCTGCCTCTCTGTGTGGAGTTTGCATGTTCTCCCCGTGTCTGTGTGGGTTCTCTCCAGGTGCTGCGGCTTCCTCCCACCGCCCAAAGACGTGCAGGCTAGGTTGTTTGGTGTCTCTAAATTCCCCTTAGGTGTGGATGTGCCTGGTTGTTTGTCTGTGTGTAGCCCTGCGATGGTTTGGCGGCCTGTCCAGGGTGTAACCTGCCTTTCGCCCAAAGTCTGCTGGGATTGGCTCCCGCAACCCTGTATGCAGGAATAAGCGGTTGAAGATGAATGATGCTGCATTCACCTTGCCATCAATTTTCACAAGATTCCCTGTGCCTAGATATCTCACCCCCCCAAAACATCAGTGAGCCACCATCATGCTTAACAATGGGGATGGTATTCTGTTTACTTTAGGCCTTGTTGTCCTCTTTCCAAGCATAGCACTCATGGTTGTGACCTTAAAGCTCTATTTTGGTCTCGTCACTCCAAATTACTGTATGCCAGAAGCTGTGATGCGTGTCAAGATGTTGTTTGGAATATTGTTATGGGCTTTTTTGTGGCACTGGCGCAGTAAAGGCTTCTTTCTGGCAGCTCCACCGTGCAGTTCATTTGTGTTCAATTATAGTTTAATTGTGTTTCTTGAAACAACCACACAGTTGTTTTCCAGAGCAGCCTGTATTTCCTCTGAGGTTACCTGTGGGTTTTTCTTTGTATCCCAAACAATTCTTCTGGCAGTTTTGGCAGAAATCTGCTTGACCTTGGTTTTCCAATTCTTAATATATGATTGAACATTGACTGGCATTTGCAAGGCTTTGGATATCTTTTCATATTCCTTTCCATCTTTACATATTCCCAAGATCTGTTATGCAGGTCATTTGAAAATTATTTTCTGCTCCCCATGACTCAGTATCTAGCCTGCTCAGTGGATCCAGATGAGAGCTAACAAACTCATTGACTATTCATACACAGACACAATTGCAATTTAAAAAGCCACAAGTGAGGGAAATTTAACATTATTTGCCATTTTCACATCTGCATGTCACCTTTTGTGTCTGTAACATTGCAAAACATTCATGGGTATGTATACTTTTGCTCAGGGCCATTTGGTTGATTTCTGTTATCATAATGATTTAAAAAGGAGCCGAACGACTATGTGATAATAAATGGATTCATATGACCACTATCTTTTAATAAAATTGTTTTATTAAATACAGCCATATTTACAAAATCCATGCCATATTTTCACAATTTCTGCCTGGGTATGCAAACGTATGCGCACAACTGTATAATCAATCATATAGTAATCCATGTATGCTACCGTTTAAAAGTTTGGGTTAATTTAGAAATTTCCTTGTTTTCCATGATAGCATACATGAAGTTAAAACCTAAAGAAGGCTGTGTAAAACGTAAAGAACAACAGAATGCAATGATGTGCAAATCCCTTAAACCTTATATTCAATAGAAAATAGTACAAAGACAATATATCAAATGCTAAAACTGAGAAATGGTATTTTTTCAAAAATATTTGCCCACTTTGAAATTAATGCCAGAAACACGTTTAAAAAAAGCTGGGATGGGCTTGTGTAATGCTACAAAGAATGCTGGTGGAACATCTCACAACTAATTAGGCTAATTGGCAACAGGTCAGTAACCTGATTGGGTATTCAAAGAGCACCCCAGAGAGAATGAGTCTTTCGTAAGTAAAGATAGGGAGGAGTTAGTGCACAGGCATGTAGTGCTGCAATTTAAATAAAACGTTTGGGGATCTCATAATCAATGGTCAATAATATAATTGAAAGATTCAGAGAATCCTGAGAAATCTTTGTATGCAGGGCAGTGGCATCTCTAGGATTCTAATATTGACCGGGCAGGACAAAATCATTTATGGGCAAAGGAAATTAAATGTCCCTGGACCACTGACACACAATAACGGAAACCTATACAGTGGATATAAAAAGTCTACACACCCATGTTAAAATGCTCGATTTTTGTGTTGTAAAAGAATGTGACAAAGATAAATCATGTCAGAACTTTTTCACCTTTTAATGTGACCTATAATGTGAAAAATTCAATTGAAAAACAAACTGAAATCTTTTAGGGGGAAAAATTTAAACTAAAAACCTTGCAAAGAACCTGGTTGCATAAGTGTGCACACCCTCTTACAACTGGGTATGTGGTTGTGTTCAGAATGAACCAATCACATTCCAACTCATGTTAAATAGAAGTCATTACACACCTGCCTTCATTTAAAGTGACTCTGATTAATCACAAATGAAGTTCAAAATGTCCAAAGCATTTGATATACCATAGAACACTGTGAAGAGAGTCATCATCCAGTGGAGAAAATATAGCCCAACAGAGATATTACCAAGAACTGGACATCCCTCCAAAATTCATTTAAAGACAAGAGAAAAACTTGGCAGGGAGGCTTCCAAGAGGCCTACAGCAACATTAAAGGACCTGTAGGAATTTCTAGCAAGTACTGGCTAAACAATTATCACGTCTCCCAAAAGCACCTGAGAAAATGTGTTATGGTGTTATGAAGAGGAAGTTCACCTTTCAGCATGACAACGACCCAAAGCACACATCCAAATCCACAAAAGCATGGCTTCACCAGAAGAAGATTAACATTTTGGAATGTCACAGCCCGAATCCAGACCTGAACAATTTATGCATTAAAGTCACCCATGCCATGTGCACAAATGCATCCCATACCATCACAGATGCTGGCTTTTGAACTGGGCACTGATAAGAAGCTAGATGATCCCTCTCCTCTAGCCCAGAGGATGCGGTGTCCATGATTCCCAAAATAAATGTACCTTTTTGATTTGTCAGACCCCTGGACAGTTTTCCACTTCGCCTCAGTCCATCTTAAATGAGCTCGGACCCAGAGAAGGTGACAGCGTTTCTGAATTATGTTTGTAAATAATATATTCTTTGCATGGAAGAGTTTTAACTAGCATTTTTGGATGCAGCGATGTACTGTGTTCGCAGACAATGCTTTTCAGAAGTGTTACTAAGCCAATGCTTTGAATTCCACTACAGAATCCTGTCTGTATTTTAGGCAGTGCGGCTTGAGGGCCCAAAGATCACAGCCATCCAATACTGGCTTTCGGCCTTGTCCCTTGTGTCATTAGCAGCTGCACTATTGGGCCTGGGTGGGCCTTGACCCTTCCAATATCTCATTGGCCGCATAGAAATGTGTAAGGATCTGGATCAAGTCAATATCCAATCATGTTATCCTTCTGTACTTGCAATGAAACATAAGATAAACATGTAACATATAATAATTATCGAGGCCAAATCAATCCAGAGCTATCTATAGAGATTATAATCTAATGGCTCTGCATTCAACAACACATTTTGTTATTTTGCTGTTGCTGTATGCATAAAGTACATCCTATAAAACATCGTTGCATCCATTAATCAATCATAGAGTAAACTCGCTAAATTCTGATTATATTTTTCCTAATGAATCGAGCTATTGTGACAATATTAATTTGATCATCTAGAAGATGTCAAAACAGAGGAGCCTGTTTCAATTTGTTACAAGAGCACGCTTTGAGCAAACTGTCGCCAGTCCATTCCTGACCCTAAACTGAGGCAGGAATTACCACACAATTTGCTCTGAGTTCTTAGGTTCAAGTTTCAAGTTTTGTCATATGCACCAAACAACACAGCGCACCCAACAACTCCTTGCTCACAGGATGCCTGTTTCTGGTGACATTTGACAGTTAGGCCTTAGAGACGGCTTAAATAATAATTAGGTTATACACCGATCCACCATAACATTATGACCATTGACAGGTGAAGTGAATAATTGAAAATCATGATATCATGGCACCTGTCAGTGGACGGGATATATTAGGCAGCAAGTGATCATTCTGTCCTCAAAGTTGAACTTTAACTAAGTTGTTAGAAGTAGGAAAAATGGGCAAGCGTAAGGATCTGAGCGACTTTCACAACGGCCAAATTGTGATGGCTAGACGAACGGGGCAGAGCATCTCCAAATCTGCAGTTCTTGTGGGATGTTCTCAGTCTGCAGTGTTCAGTACCTATCAAAAGTTGTCCAAGGAAGGAACAGCGGTGAATCGGCGACAGGGTCATGGGCGGCCAAGGCTCATTGATGCACGTGGGGAGCAAAGGCTGGACGTTGTGTTCCAACCCAACAGATGAGCTATTGTAGCTCAAATTGCTGAAAAATGTATGCTGGTACTAATAGAAACATGTCTGAACACACAATGCATCGCACTTTGTTGCGTATGGAGCTGCGTAGCCGTTCACTGCTGAAAGTGCCGATGGGCATGTGAGCCTCAGAAATGGACCACGGGGCAATAGAAGAAGGTGGCCTGGTCTGATGAATCACGTTTCCTACTACATCACGTGGATTGCCGGGTGTGTGTGCGTCGCTTACCTGGAGAACACATGGAACCAGTATGAACTACGGGAAGAAGGCAAGCCAGCAGAGACAGTGTAATGTTTGGGCAATGTTGTGCTGGAAACCTTGGGTCTTGCCATTCATGTGGATGTTACTTTGAAACACATCACCTACCTCATAGTTGAAGTGTACCTATGATGAAAATTACAGGCCTCTCTCATCTTTTTAAGTGGGAGAACCTGCACAATGGGTGGCTGACTAAATACGTTTTTGCTCCACTGAAACAAAGAACTAAGAACTATGTTTGCAGCAATTTTAGCCTTGCAGACCTTTGGCATTTTTGCTGTCAATTTGTTGAGGTAAATTGTTGAGGCTCCGATCAAGTGCCATTCACATGGTATGGCATGGCTTCCTTCTTCTAGGTCCCTCTGACCCTGTACAAATCTCCCGCTTTTGTCACGTCCCCGCCTCCGCGAACACGCAGAGGCGGGCGCTCGCGCCCCTGAGCTGCAGCGCGCACCGGTTCACACACCTGTTCCCAATCACCACACACACCTGTTTCCTATCATCCCCTTTCCTACCATATTTAAACAACTCCCGGTCACCTCTTCCCTGCCGGATCAATGGTCTATGCTCGCATGCCATATCTCGCAATTCTCAAACCCTCGTTTTGCTATTCCGTGTATCGATCCATCGCCTGTTCCCGACTACTCCGCCTGTTCCCTGCCTGTGCCTCTGTTTTCCGCCCGATTTCCGACCATCTGCCTGTCCCCGACTACTCTGCCTGTTCCCTCTTTGTACTACTGCCACCAGCTCGTATACCGGCCTTCCGCCCGTCCCCGACTGCTCTGCCTACAGCCTGCCTGTACAGTTGCCTCCGGTTCGTGTGTCATCACACAGCCAGTCCCCGGCAACTCCACCTGCCACTCTCCCTTTCCTCCCCAGTCCACGTTTGGATCCTTACCTGTGCCTGTGACAGCTTTACCACCACCAAAGCACCCCAAACTGTCACATTGTTTGACGGAGGGTATTAAGCACTCCTCCAGCATCTTTTTATTTGGTCTGCGTCTCACAAAGGATCTTCTTTGTGATCCAAACCCCTCAAACTAAGATTTGCCTGTCCAGCACTTTTCCCAATCTTCCTTTGTCCAGTGTCTGTGTTCTTCTGCCCTTCTTAATCTTTTCTTTTCATTGGCTGGTCTGGGATATGCCTTTTTCTTTGCAACTCTGCCTAGAAGGCCAGCATCCCAGAGCTGCCTCTTCAATATTGACATTGAGACTGGTGTTTTGCGGGTACTATTTTATGAAGCTGCTAGTTGACGACCTGTGAGGCATCTGTTTCTCAAACAAGACACTTTAATGTGTTTGCCCTCTTGCTGAGTTTTGCACCAGGGCCTCACACTTCTCTGTCTATTCTGGTTAGAGCCAGTTTGCGCTGTTTGGCGAAAGTAGTTGTACAGAGTATTATATGATATCTTTAGTTTCTTGGCAATTTCTTGCATGGAATAGCCTTCATTTCTAAGAACAGGAATACAAGTTTCAGGACATTTTGAGCCTGTAATCGAACCCAAATTTACAAAATCAACATTATTGTCTACACTGTATTTCTGATGATTTGATGTTATTTTAATGGACAAACAATGAAATATTATGTGACCCCAAACTTTTGGATGGCAGTATAACTGGGCACTTATTTATTGACATAAACGTTGCCAACTATACTAAGGCTGTTGCCAGAAAACAAAACATAAATATAGCTAATCATGAACGGACCGTGTACAAATCCAACCATCAACAAAAACTGCCTTATAATTAATTATGATTATTGTTGCGATAATGACACCTTGCTCTTTTCTTACCTGGTGTCCCGGCGCTTGTTAAAGTGATTCTACTCGCATGGTATACAGTGTATCATGTTGACATATCCATTATATGATGGTGTAACTCCCACATGAAAACAATAATGTTTATTATTAAGTGATGAGGTCAATAAGCCTATCTTTATTAACACAAAAAGACCAAACTGCATTACATTATTTTCATCCCATCTCATCAAATTACTGGCCTGTATTAATAGTGAAAAGATAGTGAAAAAATTGTGTTTACAACTCCACTTTAAATGATCTGTTTATTTTGCATCAAGGCTGTTCAGTAATAATTCAAGACAACTGTTCAAAGACATTTTCTTTTTTGCATAGATTTTTTATAAAGAGAGACAAACTGAAAATAGCAAATTGTCACTAAAGCAAAAGTTGGGATGAGATGTTGGAATATTTTACTGTTTTACTAACTGCCAATGATAAAATTATTATAGCATTCTTTACACATTGAAAAATAACTTGTATAGATCTGTAGGAATTGTTAATTGAACAACAGATTAAAATAATTCATTGGTTTTAGGGCTGGTTTGGCAGACACAGATTGAGCCTAGTCTAGGACTGAAAAAACATGCTCAGTGGAGCTTTATATTGAACTAGATTTATTTTCCAGTCCTTAGTGTACAAGGGATATTAGACTTACCGTCCCATATAAATCAATTGTTCAACACAAAAAATCCATGCTGTAACTGTGAAAAATAAAACAGACAAATTGCTCTATATTAAATACAAATACAAAACAGAAATGGATGGATTGCGTAAGATTTGACCCTCTTTACTATGACACAACTGAATTAGCAGTGCTTTAGGCAATCCATAGGAAATGCTAAAACTATTTGTACATTTCTTAATAGTATTTAAGAGATCTAGAATAATATTTGAAGACTGAGATCTGGTTTGTTGTGTGAGTGAGAACTTCTAAAACCATCCATTTTCCCCTTCAGAGTCTTCCTGAGCCCAAACCCAAGCGCAGTAGGACGGAACAACCACATAGGGGCTCCACAATCCCACAAAACAGATGCCCAGACAATCTCACCATGCAGGGACCACAGCTAAAGATAAATGAGTGAGGGTTGGCATGTTTGTGTCCTTTGTTGTACTCCTTTGCTGCCTGCCCTACTGCACACACACCAGTCATTCAGTTATGAAACATTCAGACCAAGGAAAACAGAATCAGGCGCCATCTCAATCAGCCTGTCAGTCAGAGCAGCCGTGCGACAATAATGATTTAGTTCACAACTGAACACACGCAAACATATGCACACAGTTTGTCTCTCTCTGTCTTTCTCTTCTGCTCTCTACGCTCACTCAAACATACACATATACACACACACACACGCACACTCATTGATGCAGAACTAAGTAAGTTGATAGCAAGACAGTGAGTATAGATGTCCGACAGCTCATTTTAAATTCATCAGTTCTGCTTCACTTCTCATAGCAGGTATGTTGGTTTGTGTCTGTGTAAGTGTGCGTGTCTGTGTTGATGCTTTGCTGAGTCTGAACATTAAGCCTACGGGTAGATATGTTAAGATACTGAGTTTATACAGGGGAGTGCTTCATTCAAAACACAGTAGTAGGCATAAGTAAGTGTGTTGGTGTGGGTCCTGAGGGTGGTATATAGTTGACAGCCGGTGTGTTTGTGTGTTAAACGCCCTGGAAGAAAGGAACAAGAGATAGACGTTTGCCAATCGAAAACGGACATAGCGGTGCCTCTGGCTACAATCGTTTTTCTCCTTCCTTCCGTTTTTGAATTTACCCTCTGTCTCCCTTGTGACATATAGGGAACTTCTCAGACAAAGGAATACAAAGTTGGCAGATGACAAGGTGTGTGTCTATTATTATTGATATGGGAAATATTTCTTTACATTGCCAAAGTAATGGTAAATAAGAAAGATAAAATTAAAATAATAAATAACTACAGTGAACACTACACACGCAAATGTTTCAAAAGGATAACTGCAGTTTAAATGTATTTTTTATAATAAAGAACAAGTGTGTGCGGTACATGTGTATGGTCAATATACCACTGGTAAGATATTCTTATATGCCACGCATTGTGGAGTGCCTGCATACAGTGCTAAGGTGTGGAATACACCTTATACATCTTATTTTAGGCAGACAAAAAGCCCCCTAAACAGCAAGTCTGAATATCTGAGGCAAGCAGAAACTACTGAAGAAAAAAAGTAATACATTTTAGCCTTGCTTTTTAAGTTATCCTGTTTCAGTATTATGTTTTATATAATTTTTTTTAAATGAATTATATTTCAATTTGTTCTCATTCATAAGCATCTGGTCTGTCATTTCTTTATTTCTTTTACATTTACCTATTTTTTTATTAAAGGCCTGCTTCATTGCAGCAACTCCCAGGAGACTTGGCAGTCGTTGTCGAGATATGGCTTCCAAAGCATATGTTGCCATTGTTATCAAGCTGCTCAACCAGGAAGTCTAGACCTCATACCTGCTAGAAGGAACACATACGTTTTGGCCTTTTACCTTGATTGGGCTCACAGTTGCCCAAGCCACCACATTGAGTAGACCTCTAAACCTTGGCGGTGCTGGCCAATAGCTCTGTCCTTTAGCTAGGCTAAATTGTTAGCTGGATTCAAACTCTGGTCGCTAAATGACATAGCTAACTGCGAAGGAGATGCCCAATTCAAAAGTGCTGTCATTTCTAAATTGTAAAATAAATAAATACACAAATATCCTAATACTTTAATAATAGTAATTGTAATATTTCAAATTCAAACCTTTGGATGAAAATGAAAGGAAGAAAAATATTTAATTGTCCCAACAGTTACAGAGGATCTTATTGTACAGTATGGACGATGTCATATCATTGTGCAAATAGTGTAAGTATGAATGACTCTTCTCAGACACTGTCTCCGTCTCTCATAGTTTTTTCTATAAAACACATTTTGTCCTTTGTCTCTTGACAGCTCCCTGGGGGCTAAATTAATCCAGTCAGCTGGTATAATAACCATATAATAACTGCCCAATTACGTTAAGAATAGAATCACATTAAAAAGACACGCTTACATAATAGAAGCACATTAAATAGAAATGACAGACTGTCTTCATCCCAAATCACATACTATTCTCTATGTACTGCTCTATTTTTGACCAGTTCCTGCAGGGTGTAGGGTTCCGTTTGGAATACTGCGTGTATCTGGAGGCTATTCAGTAGGCTTCTAAACTGCAAGAGAAAGTGTGTGTGTTTTTATGTTTGATTAGCAACAGGTACTAGGTGTTCACTCCTATGTTTTGAGCCACAAAAACTCCTCAGCTGTTGAGTACATTCGTATTGTCCTCTTTTGTGTTTTGTTTTTAATTTACCTTAACACTTATTACCTTAAAGTAACATGATGCATGGTGCGTTTGAAAATAATGAAACTCATTACAGTAAACGGCATAGTTGACAGTAATTAAGTCCAGCAGTAAACCTTAAAGATCAAATTGATATAAGTTGGGCAGAGTAAAATTCACAACCGTGAAAAAGACTATACTGGAAACTGCAGGAATTACCACCCATGTGGCCATTACGTGCAGTAAATATACACAATGTAGATATACAATGTTTAATTAGCAGTTGAAGTGAAATCTTGAAAAAAAACACTATATAACAACTAACAGCGTTCTAAAAACGTCAGTATTTTGTGTGGACTGACTGACTTTGGACTGAGGTGGCTAATCTCAATACTATGAGTGTTCCGTCTGCTGACTTCAGCACCAAATAGGTCATAATTGCCTTTAAACGTCAATCAGTGTGATCAGTATTTAAAAAAATCTGCCATAAACAAATAAACACTTACTACCCCACCCAGTACCGTGAACAGAACTTTTGAGGGGCATGTGTTGAATCTCAGAAGTGGGTGGAGTTGTTGACTCACCCAAATGGATGATGTGTTGGAGAGAGTGGCGCTCAAAAAAAGACGGACGACACAAGCCCATCAGAGTGAGTGACGTGTGTAAAAAAAGATGCCCGTCAGTACATCGTTTCATTTCCATACATTTTGTGAAATTCAGTTCTCAATTATGATTTGGCCTCATTGCTGCAACTCTTACTGGGATCAGGTTAGTCAAAGATCAAGACATCTTCCAACACACATCTCGCCCAGCTAATACCGCTCGTTCAACAAGGAAGTATTGGCCGGTACTTACATACTTGGTGGAAGTCACATTCACAGGCCAACTATGCCAATTGAGTATACAGATCAATCTACCAAAAGGAGTCAACTGATGCAAGCCAGCCCTGTCCGGAATTATTGCTGTGTTTCAGTTACCTCGGCAGTCAGAACTCGGAACTTGGAGTGACTTCTCACCTGAGTTATCCCAAGTTGATCGCATTCCAGTGTCCAATGTCGGGAAAACATGATAGACGGCCCTACGAAAGCTTTTGCTGTGCTTGCCCTTTTGCAATATATAGACAACGACTATGAAGTTAGATTACTGACAATATATAGTCCCCTCCAAAAGTACTGGCCATTCCAATACTTTTGGAGGGGACTGTATCCACAAATGTAATCCATGATTTGTAATTGCACAGCATACAATCTTCATCTTTGTCCGCTTATCCGTCGGGTCACCGGGCCAGTGGCTCCAGCAGGGGACCCGAAACTTCCCTTACCCAAGCTACATTTGCCAGCTCTGACTGAGGGATCCCGAGGCGTTCCCAGGCCAGTGTCGAAATATAATCTCTCCACCTAGTCCTGGACCTACCCCGAGGTCTCCTCCCAGCTGGACGTGCCTGGAACACCTCCCAAGGGCCATCCTTACCAGATGCCCGAACCACCTCAACTGGCTCCTTTCAATGCACAGGAGCAGCATCTCTACTCCGAATTCCTCACGGATGACTGAGCTTCTTGCCCTATCTCTAAGGGAGATGCCAGCCACTGTTCGGAGAAAACTAATTTCAGCCACTTGTACACGCGATCTAGTTCTTTCGGTCCTGACCCAGCCTTCATTACCATAGGTGAGGGTAGGAACCAGAATTGACCGGTATATCGAAAGCTTTGCCTTCCGGCTAAGCTTTCTTTTCGTCACAACGGTGCGATAAAGCGAATGCAATACTGCCCCCACTGCACTGATTCTCCAGACAATTTCTGGCTCCATTTTGCCCTCACTCGTGAACAAGACCCCGAGATACTTTGAACTCCATCGGTTTCCTGCTGAGAACCATGGCCTCAGATTTAGAGGTGCTAATCCTCATCCCATCCGCTTTGCACTCGGCTGTGAACCGGTCCAGTGAGTGCTGGAGGTCACAGACCGATGATGCCATCAGGACCACATCATCTGCAAAAAGCAGCGATGAGTTCCCCAGCCCACCGAACTGTAAACCCTCCCCACCCCGACTGCGCCTTGATATCTTGACCATAAACGTTACAAACAGGATTGGTGATAAAGCGCAGCCCTGACGGAGACCAACCCCCACCTGGAACAAATCCGACTTACAACCCGAACACAGCTCTCACTTTGGACGAACAGGGATTGAATAACCCTAAGAAAGGACCCCCTCACCTAATACACCCGCAGCACCTCCCACAGTATCTCCCAGTGGACCTGGTCATACGCCTTCTCCAGATCCACAAAGCACTTTTAGACTGGATGGGCATATTCCCAGGCCCCCTCCAGGATCCTCGCAAGATTAAAGAGCTGGTCAGTTGTTCCACGACTAGGACGGAATTCGCATTTTTCCTCTTCAATCTGAGGTTTGACTATCTGCTGAACCCTCCTTTCGAACACCTTTGAGTAGACTTTCCCAGGGAGGCTGAGTAGTGTGATTCCCCTATAATTGACACACACCCTCTGGTCCCCCTTTATGAACCGGGGAACCACCACCCCAGTCCGCCACTCCTTAGGCACTGCCCTAAGAGGCGTGTCATCCAAGACATCCCCTCCACATCCAAAGCTTTCAACATTTCAGAATGAATCTTGTCATCCCCGGAGATTTGCCATGGTGTAGCTGTTTAACTACCTCAGTGACTTCTGCCAAGGAGATTGACAAGGCTTCCCCATCAGCCTCCAGCTCTGCCTCTACTAAAGAGGGCATGTGAGTTAAATTTAGGAGTTCCTCAAAGTGTTCCTTCCATCGCCCAATTACCTCCTCAGTTGAGGTCACCTGTGTTCCATCCTTACTGTACAAAGCTTGGGTGGTTCCTTGTTTCCCCCTCCTGAGGTGGCGGACGGTTTTCAAGAAACACCTTGGTGCCGACCGAAAGTCCTTCTCCATGGCTTCCCCGAACTCCTCCCACACACGTTGGTTTGCCTCGTTCATGGCAGAGGTCGCATCCCTTTGGGTCCGCCGGTACTGTGCAACTGCCTCCAGAGGCTTTCCGGGGTAACATATCCCACAAGGCCTCCTTCAGTCGGACGGCTTCCCTGTCCACCAGTGTCCACCAAGGTGTACGAGGGTTACAGCTAGACCACAACTCCCCGCTGCAGTTTCGGCAATGGAAATTTTGTACATTGACCACTCAGTTTCAGTGCCCCCAACCTCCACAGGAGGGATGTCAGAAAAGCTCAGCCGGAGGTGTGAGTTAAAGATCTTTCGGACAGGGGCCTCCTCCAGATGTTCCCAGATAACCCGCACTACCCGTTTGGGCTTTCCTGGTCTGTACAGCGTCTTTACCCCACCCCTCGACCCAACTCACCACCAGACACCCCTCTCTTTACCCGAGTGTCCAAAACATGCGGCTTCATGTTTGCGGCTCCGATGACACAAACACAAAATCGATCATTGACCTTCGGCCTAGGGTGCTCTGGTACCACGTACACTTATGAGCATCCTTATGGAACATGGAACATGGTGTTCGTTATAGATAATCCATGACTATCGCAGAACTCAAGCAACAAACAACCACTCGAGTTCAGATCAGGGAGGCCGTTCCTCCCTATCACACCTCTCCAGGTCTGTCCATATGCGCGTTGAAGTTCCCCAGCAGAATTATGGAGTCCCCAACTGGAGCCCTGTGCAGGACTCCATTCAGGGTCTCCAAGAAGGCAGAATTCTCCAAACTGCTGTTCGTGGCATACGCACAAACAGCAGTCAGAGTTTTCCCCCCCCACAACCCGTAGGCGTAGGGAGGCGACCCTCTCATCCACCGGGGTAAAATCCAACATAGCGCCGCTCAACCGGGGGCTTATGAGTATCCCAACCCCCCGCCCAGCGCCTGCAGGTTTTCCTTTTTGTAGGAAAACCTGCAAAATCAGCAGTGTATCAAATACTTGTTCTCCCCACTGTATGTTGGCCTCGTCTGTAAAAAAACTCAAAAAAATAAGTATAACATTTCATGCTGAAAATGAAAACTTCTGTTTTAATATTTTTATATCTAAATATCACAAAATGGGGCATGTGTTCAACTAATATTTCAAATCAAATCTGTCAAAATATGTATTAGTGAACACTTCTTTGCCATGATAATCCATCCTCCTCATAGGTGGGGCATATCATTATGCTGATTAGCCAGTGTGCACTCGAAAATGTGCAGTTTACCAGTACATCCTACCGGCCTCACAACTGCAGACCACGTGTAACCACACCAGCCCAGGACCTCCACATCCAGCATCTTCACCTCCAAGATCGTCTGAGACCAGCTGGACAGCTGCAGAAACAATTGGTTAACATAGCTAAAGAATTTCTGCACAAACGGTCGGGAACCGTCTCAGGGAATCTCATCTGCATGCTCGTTGTCCTCATCGGGGTCTTGACCTGACTGCAGTTCTTCGTCGTAACCAACTTGTGTGGGCAAATGCTCACATTTGATGGCGTCCGGCACTTTGGAGAGGTGTTCTCTTCACAGATGAATCCCGGTTTTGTATATAGCAGATGGCAGAAAATGTGTATGGCGTCGTGTGGGTGAGCAGTTTACTGATGTTCCCGTTGTGGATCGAGTGGCCCATGGTTGGTGGGGTTATGGTATGGGCAGGCGTGTGTTATGAACAATGAACACAGGTGCATTTTATTGATGGCATTTTGAATGCACAGAGATGCCGTGACAAGGTCCTGAGGCCCATTGTTATGCTAATTATCCACAACAATCACCTCATGTTGCAGTATGATAATGCACGGCCCAATGTTGCAAGGATCTGTACACAATTCCTGGAAGCTGAAAACATCCCAGTTCTTGCATTGCCAGCATACTCACGGGACATGTCACCAATTGACCATGTTTGGGATGCTCTGGATCGGCGTATACGACATTGTGTTCCAGGTCCTGCCAATATCCAGCAACTTTGCACAGCCATTGAAGAGGAGTGGACCAACATTCCACAGGCCACAATTAACAACCTGATCAAATCTATGCGAAGGAGATGTGTTGCACTGCATGAAGAAAATCGTGGTCACACCAGATACTGACTGGTTTTCGGACCCCCACCAATACAGTGAAACTGCACATTTTCGGGTGGCCTTTTATTATGGCCAGCCTAAGGCACACCTGTGCAATACTCATGCTGTCTGATCAGCATCTTGATATGCCACACCTGTGAAGTGGCTGGATTCTCGGCAAAGAACTGCTCATTAACACAGATTTAGGCAGATTTGTGAACATATTTGTTAGAAATAGGCCTTTTGTGTACATAGAGAAAGTCTTGGATCTTTGAGTTCAGCTCATGATGAATGGAGGCAAAATCAAAAGTGTTGCGTTTATAATTTTTTTCAGTGTATATACAAAAAAAACTATTATGATGATTTCTTTGGCTCACAGCTTTTCCAACAACCTGGACATCAATGACTCAATGAGTTGTGTAATTGTTTCTTCAATGGCGCCGCTGACTGGCTTCTTCTGCCTCTTGTAGAAACGGCATCATCTCATCCTCCCCTCTTTTGTGTTTCCGAGACGGCATCAGTGACCACATTCGGCTCAATGCAGTGCAGTGAAAGCTAGAGCAGTCACACTGCTGCAATGGCCAAGCGTGTACTAAAAAGAAAAAACATTATTAACATCACACCATGATATATATTTCAGTAAATTCATTTACTTACACAGTGAGGGAAAAAAATATTTGATCCCCTGCTTGTTTTGTACGTTTGCCTACTGACAAAGGAATGATCAGTCTATCATTTTTATGGTAGTTTTATTTGAACAGTGAGAGACAGAATAACAACAAAACAATCCAGAAAAACATGTCAAAAATTTTATGAATTGATTTGCATTTTAATGAGGGAAATAAGTATTTGACACCTCTGCAAAACATCACTTAGTACTTGGTGGCAAATCCCTTGTTGGCAATCACAGTGGTCTGACCTTCCATGTAGTTGGCCACCAGGTTTTCACATATCCCAGGAGGGATTTTGTCCCACTCCTCTTTGTAGATCTTCTCCAAGTCATTATGGTTTAGAGGCTGATGTTCGGCAACTCGAACCTTCAGCTCCCTCCACAGATTTTCTATGGGATTAAGGTCTGGAGACTGGCTAGGCCACTACAGGCCCTTAATGCCACTCCTTTGTTGCCTTGGCTGTATGTTTTGGGTCATTGTCATGCTGGAATAGCCATCCACGACCCATTTTCGATGTCCTGGCTGAGGAAAGTAGGTTCTCACCCAAGATTTGATGGTACATGGCCCCATCCATCGGCCCTTTGATGCAGTGAAGTTGTCATGTCCCCTGAGCAGAAAAACTCCCCAAGGCATAATATTACACCTCCATGTTTGACAGTGGGGATAGTGTTCTTAGGGTCAGAGGCAGCATTCCTACTCCTCCAAATACGGCGAGTTGAGTTGATGCCAGAGCTTGATTTCGGTCTTATCTGACCACAACACTTTAACCCAGTTCTCCTCTGAATCATTCAGATGTTCATTGGCAAACTTCAGACGAGACCAAAATCAAGCTCTGGCATCAACTCAACTCGCCGTATTTGGAAGAGGAGGAATCCTAGCTGCCTTGAGGTCATTGACAAGGTCCTCCCGCGTAGTTCTGGCCTGACCCCTCACCGTTCTCATGATAATTTCAACTCCACAAGATAATATCTTGCATGGAGCCCCAGACCGAGGGAGATTGACAGTTATTTTATGTTTATTCCATTTGCGAACAGGTAGCAAACTGAGATTAGGAGCACTCCCTTTAAAGTGTGCTCCTAATCTCAGCTCATTACTTATATTAAAGGCACCTCGGAGCCAGAAATCTTTCTGATTGAGAGGGGATCAAATACTTATTTCACTCATTAAAATGCAAATCACTTCATAACATTTTTGACATGCATTTGTCTGGATTTTTTGTTGTTATTCTGTCTCTCACTGTTCAAATAAACCTACCATTAAAAGTATAGACTGCTCATTTCTTTGTCAGTGAGCAAATGTACAAAATTATCAGGGGATCAAATCATTTTGTATATATTCCTTAAACTTCTTAAAATGTTCTCCTATTTCACGGGGTTGAGGATTGCTTGGTCAACCATACAACTAGCCAGGTTAGCCATTGTCAATACCAGCTGATAAAAATGCATTTATCTGTATTTCACACATACTAACACCATAGTAACATGTCCACAGACAGCAGTTGGATAGTACTGTGTGAACAACAATTTTAACGAGACACAAATATACAGAATTGCTAAAATTAACAGTGTAACTACAGCTTTCACTTATTGTTGATTCAAAGTGCTGCCATTTTGGATTATGAACTCTGGGGTAGTGGGCTTCTTCCGATTTTCCAAGTTGGAAGTCCAACTTGAGGGGCTGTTCGAGTTGAAACTTCCAACTTGGAACTCGGAAATTACAACCTCCAAGTACAACTGGCATCATCAGCAGAGCTCTAGCAATTTCTGGTGGAAGTTTGGGTCTCTGGAAAAGCTATCTTGAGGTTGTCAGTCAAGCAGGCTTGTCCTAATTTGCACTAGTCATACTGACATTCTGGTTAGGTGCGGAAAAAACATAGATATGCTGAAGATATGCTGAGCTCTTCAATTCTCCAAAGCTCATTGGGAGCTGCAATGAGACCCACAACTGAATACTAATACCCCCACCTCTCCTTTCAGACAGAGTGGGTGATATCAGCTAGCCTCAATCCTCAGGGTGCAGGTGAGTGTGATAGTTACCACAATAAATATGTTCTTTATAAAGAGTATTGTATTGTTAGGATGAGGGTTAGAACTGGATTCTTTTAGAAGTTGTTGGTTCCCCCCTTTCTGAGACATGTATGTGTGTCAGTTGGGAGCTCTGTTACAGGTGGGAGTGAGGCCAAGGGGTTCACCAGACATCATGAAGACAAAGAGTTGCATTGTGGGACTGTTGGGGAGAGCCATCTGGAGGAACCAAACCTTAGTCCTGACCTTGAACCTAAATCATCAGTAAGATCAGGTGCACTGGCCCGCTTTGTCAGGTAATGTTTCACCTTAATTTTAAGGTATTTTTGCCTGAGAACTGTCATTTTCCACAATTACGGTGGACTGCCTAAAAATTATGACATACAGTATGTTCACCTTTACAGGAGCTCTGTGTCAGCTGATACAAAGGTGCTATTGCACTATAGAATTGTCTGTACACAGTGCCTAGCAAAAGTATTCAAACTCCTGAACAGTTCTATTTTTTGCAGAATTGAAAATAGCACATTGAAAAGTTCTGTTTGAACAAAATGAATTATTGTATGTTGACATTTTTATTCTTGTATGAGTATTCAAACCCTAGTACTGTGGAAGGTCTCAGTTTACACAGATGAAAGAAATGGTGTCCTAATGAGGAAACAAATACCATACCATTGTCCTCCACCTGTGAAACATTAAAGTTGCCGTCACATTTTCAAGATCAAGCATCATTGGTCAGGTTGTGAATCTGAAAGAAAAAAAAGAGGATTTCACAAATACTACAGATTTACACCACCTAGGCTCTGCTAAGAAAAGCCTGTCCCACATTACTCAAAGCTACAGAGTTCAATGGCTGACAGTGGAGTAATGTTGCACCGATCAGTAAGGTTAACTGTCATGCTCACAATGTTTTTCCCCTTTTCTGTTGAGTATTGGAACCAGCAACCTTTTGTTTACCTGCCCAACTTGCTGGGGCACTATTCTACTATGGCACCCCATTTGTTGTTCAAACCTGACACTGCCAATGCATCAAGATATACTCTCTATGATGAAGTAGGGTGGTTGTTGCAGAATGCTGTGCAGATGATTCTCATCAGAGATTGGATGACCCCTAGAAACTAGGACCGCCAAATACTTACAGGAATTGGCGTTTGAGTTTGTAATTAAACCCGCTTTCTTCCATAACTCCTAAATAGGCCTATACTGTCAGAATTCTCAACTGTCAAACGCTATTTTAGAGACTATTTAAAAAAAATTGTTTACCCTGTTTTCTAATTTAATTGCCAATAGCCGACGGCACTTAGCGTGGGTACCCAAATGCTACCCAAGCGCTAATCACTCCTCACTGAATGCATGATGTCAATGGATGAACTCATTATACTCCCAGATGAATGAAAGTCTTGGTTGAATTTCAATTAACTTACAAATGAAAACTTTAATTAGCCTATTATTGAAATATAATACAAATGATATAGGCTACTTGACAATGAAACGCATATATCACACTTTCAAAAAACAGAAATAAAATACAGATTTGCATTTTATAAACCGAAACATTATCAGAACGAAAGTAGTCTATTTTTCGTGAAATCCATTTAGTTTTCTTGCGGATTCAATTTGCCAAGCAGGCTATCTCCTCACGCTAACGTCAATATTCTCTTAAAACATTAATACCCATTAGCTTCTAAAACAATGAATCAATTAATCTAATTTATATTATTAAGCCCTTTTTACATCAGTAGTTGTCACAAAGTGCTTTAACAAAACACCCAGCCTTAAACCCCAAGGAGCAAAGAACAGTAGTGTTCAATTTCAGGGGCTTGGAAAGACATTTAGGAAAGACACCTAGAGAGGAACCAGGCTCAGAGGAGTGACCAGTCCTCTTCTGGCTGTGCCGGGTGAACATATTAAGAGTCCAAATTGTAATAATTAATAAATTCATGTGGACTGAGTCCAGAGTCTATTCAAACCTAGTCCAGATTGGAGGCATGACCAGATGGACAAGAACAGTGACAGAGCGGGTCAGCAGAGTGGCAGCTGAAACCGTCAGGTATTGCCTTGACCTGCAACACAACCAGGAGGTCTTTGGACAGAGACAGCCACGAGTCAAGCCTGGTACTCCGCAGGTGTGGGCATACCAATTGCGATGAGAGCCTACCTGGCAAGACAGCAAGGTTGGACAGTATCAGACCTTTCTGGTCACCTTCACACCCCTGGGTCAGACTACACTGTATCATTGGCCAGTCTAAAGAGTTAAGTCTTTAGTAGACACTTGAAAGTTTGCATTTCTAACCTCATTTGGCAAAACATTCCACAATAGTGGAGCTCTATGAGAGAAGGCCCTGCCTCCAGCTGTTTGTTTAGAAATGTTAGGTACAATTTAAAGGCCTGCATCTTGCGATTTTAGGTTACGTGTAGGTATGTATTGCTGGATCATTTCAGCCATTTCAAGTAGAACTAAGTCCATGTATTGATTTTTAGGTTAACAATAAAACTTTAAAATCAGTCCTAACCCTAACTGGCAGCCAATGTAAAGAGGCTTGTAGTGAAGTAATGTGTTAAAAAAAATTCTAGTTAGGATTCTAGCAGCCGTGTGAAGCACTAATTGAAGTTTATTGAATTGTAAGGGTAACCGGAAACATGAGGATTGCAGTAATCAAATCTAAATGTAAAAAATGCATTGCTTAGTTTTTCTGTATTTGTTTATGATAGAACGTTTCAGATTTTTGTATTGTTTCAAAGATGAAAATAAGCAACTCATCAAAGGAGAGGTCAGGGTCAAGGGTAACACCGAGATTATTTGTAAAAAATTTGGGATAAAACCATGCAGCTGTCGAGGTTCACAGTGAGATCTGCCAACAAAGCTCTTTGTTTCTTGGGTCCTAAAACAAGCATTTCTGTTTTTCTTGTGTTTAAAAGCAAAAAGTTCTCTGTCATCCACTCCCTAAAATCTGAAACACATGCTTCCAAAGTAATACATTTTTGGGCTTCTCCATGCTTCATCGAACTGTATAACTGTGTATCATCAGCATAACAATGTGTTTCCAGATTACATCGCCAAGAGGCAGCATATATAGTGAGAACAATAATGGGCCCAGAATCGAGTCTTGGGGAACACCAAAACATACTTTCCATGCCATCCCCACATATGAACTGATATCTTTCAGATAAATAAGATTTAAAACAGACTACAACATGTCCACATAGCCCAATATGGGTTTCCAGTCTCTCTAAGAGAAGGGAGTGATCAATAGTGTCAAAAGCAGCACTTAGATGAATTTACAGCAGCAATCACATATCATGCGCGTATAATTACAGTCTTTAAACTTTGCTCTTGTTCTCTTCACAAAAACGTACTCCACGAATAACATCAGAAAGTTATAGAAAGGTCATTCTGAGTAGTCCACTTGATCACATGACTATGTATGTTAATTAGTCAACAGAATTCACTATTTTAAACAGTGTTAGAAATTAGCCATTTCGTTTAGTGGTTGTAATAATTATTCGCGTACACAGTTGTTAAGGGAGAGAGTAATTAATTTGTTTATTGCAGCATTAGATAGTTTTGTTCATTAGGTTATGGACCTGGTCTTCCTTACACAACCTTAATCTCATCTCACTCAGTCTCTTCTGACTGTAATGTTGGTTACAAGCTGATATATACATTCAAGTGTGTGTCTGCATAGCAAAGATCAAGTTTCCAGGACAGTAACCCCCATCTTTATCGTAATGTACTGCTTTTTAAATAGAAAAGTGTGTATTAAGGGCAAAATTTCACGTTTTTAATTGCTATTACTCGCGATTAATTATTTTAATCATTTGACAGCACTAAAATATACAGAACAATACTTGTTATGGCATTTATGGCACATTTTCTGCAACAGCTACACTGCCACCAAAATTACAGATATTCACGTTGAATACATTTGAACAGAGATGAATGAATCCTGTAATTTTCCCATAAACTGACAATTCAGTTCCACATATCATAAGCCATTTCAATGTAAATTAAATTATGAACGACACCTCAATTTGACTATTAAATACATCCATTTGATGCCCTTTCAATGATTGTTCTGTCAGGTATTTAACTATCCACCACACTTTTCCGAGCATATGAATCTACTATGAAAATACTCCCAAGAGGCGGGAGGGGCACAGAGGTTTTCATTATGAGTAAATTATTTAGTGTTTACCCCATCACTCCTGGGGTTGTTGATTGTGTTTGTGGTAAGTAGACGATTGTTCACAATTGACATGGCCTCATAGAAGAATGTTCTCAATGAGTGGTCATCTAGTCTTCTCGTAGCTTGTGCCAGGACAGAGCTCATTACCGTCCTAACTGTCCATATTTGACGCTCCCAAACGCCTCCCATGTGGCTTCAGGAACATTCATCTCAAAGTCACATTGATTTCTTGCAAGATAGGTAGAAATCCTTTTCTTGTCTAATTCCATTAGACCTTTCTCCTATTCATTCCTTGCTATGACGAAATGCGTCCCTCGTTCAGATCGTATCTCTTTTACCGTGCCTCTAATTGCAATCAATCATCTCAAAGCATTTAAAAATGCATCAGTGGTGAGATCCTACAGCATTCCTATGTGGATGGCTCTGGAGCCAAAACATATGAACCACAGGCCAGATCTCTTGAATTCTTACCGAACTTGTTTGTGTAGGAGGAACCGAAACAGTCAATTCCAGTATATGTAAATGGGTGTGAGGATTCTACTTGGTCAACGGGCAAGTCTGCATGTCCGCCAGGCAAGTCTGCCAAGTTCCATCCATGAAGACCGGCTTGATGGATGGAAGTTCTTTTATGGAAATGTGATGGCAGAATCCTGTCAACTCCCTTGAGCTAGTACAAGGTGTCATGGATCGCACTATACTTGTCGAAAATCAACCACTTTACTAAAAACAAATGCAACTCAGGACTTTGTGATTCCAGTAGACTTTAATGAAAGTCATACAATAATGACAGACATTAAAGCCAGGTCCTTCTGCAGATACAGCCCCAATGTTCTGAGTCCAGACCATGGCTTTTTTATAGAACTTTCAGACATTACGCAATTTGACTTTGTCTGGTTGGCAACCCCACCCCCCCATGCGCCTCTTATCTTCTACCTCGCTGAATGCTCGTAATTTGCGACAGTAATTCACATCTTCCTTATGTTTCATACTTGGGTCATGTCCATCATTGTCAAGCTCATGGGCCACACTCAGTACACCCCACTAGTGGATACAAAGGCAGTAAACTTTAGAAACGCCACTCCCTCGGCACATGGTTATTGCCTGCTCATGACTATCTCTCATAAGGCACATACATTATGATGAACATAGAAATTATCTGTATGTGTAATTCGTCCTATCCCAGAAGTCATGTGCTGTGAGTGTGGATTCTGCATCAAACTCCTGGCTAACAGCTTCTATATAATGCCTTTCCAGAAGTGCAGTGATTTCAGTTGTAACTCAGCTCAGCGGAATAAAAGGAGCAGCAGACTGAGGAGTCGTTGTTTTGTTCTTTATTTTTAATAGATGCGTGGCTAGACAATGCTCACAGTAGTGAGACAATAACACACAAAGACCAGGGGAGCAGAGGGAACATACATACAGGGGGGAAATGACTGTGGATGATGATCAGGTGCGCTAAACAAGTCAACAGGTGAGATGAGTTGATGAGAGGGGCGGCGGTTTTCAGAATGCCGGTGATGTTGAGCGCCTGAGACTGCCCCCTGCAGGGACAGGAAGGACAGCAGAGGGCGCAGTCGTCACACAACTATCCATTTTCCTTCTGATATCTTGAAATGGAGTAGTCATTGCACATAAACTTACATATTCTTGTTTTAGTTCTGACATGAATTTCACTTATGTATTCTTTTTTTCTGTCTTTCTGAGTCATCAATTTCAGTTTCTAATTTCTCCTGTAATTGTGCCTTCTCATTTTCTAGAGACAGTATTACTTGCTCTAGCGTAAAAGTTTCGGATGTATTTTTTTTATTTTTGCTAAACCACTTTGAAACCACACTGTCAAGATGAGAGACAAACTACAGAACCACCAGGGAAATATACACTTAATAATCAAACAAGTTACACACTAAAGATCTACTTAGAAAACAACTATATGCGTTTTAGGCCTTATGTTTGAAGGTAACAAAATATTAATATAACATCAACTAAGGAAGAAGATTCTTTCCAAATTTAAATATACAGTCTGACCTGATATTCCAAAGGCGATATCGCAAACTGTATGGTCCAAAGGCGTCATAACTAACGTTGCTTCCTTTTGACTATTCTTGTCAGCTGCTACAGTCTTCTTATTGCCTTGTTTCACCTCTGTGCTGGATTGTGTGACTGAAGCCAATGATATGGCATCAGAATGCTGGAAAATGCCGGCAGATCTTCCACGTGTAATGGAGCCTTGAAGGAACACAGGCTATTCACAGTGGATATAAAAAGTATACACACCCCTGTTAAAATGACAGGTTTGGGTGACATTTTAAATGCGATTATTTTTTTCCAGTTTTGTCAGAACTTTTTCCACATTTAATGTGAACTTTATTGTGAACAATTCAATTTAAAAATAAATCTTCAAGGGGAAAAAATGAAAAATAAAAACCTTACAATAACCTGGTAAGTATAGGTGTGCACATCCTCCCCTGCTTTAACTGGGGATGTGGCTGTGTTCAGGATTAACCAATCAAATTCAAGTTCAGTTATTCTAGTAGGATTTTCCTGACATTTTAATAGTTGCATCTCAGAGCAAAAGCCATGGTCCGCAGAGAGATTCCAAAGCATCAGGGGGATATCATTGTTGAAATATATCAGTCAGGAGAAGGGTACAACATTTTTTCCAAAGCATTAGATATACCATGGAACACAGTGAAGACAGTTATCACCAAGTGGAGAAAATACAACAGAGACATTACCAAGAACTGGATGTCCCTCCAAAATTGATGAAAAGAAAAGAAGAAAATTGGTAAGGGACAACAATCTCCCGTATTCTCCATATGAATGGGCGTGGGGCAGGGTGGCAAAACGGAAGCCATTTCTTACAAAGAAAAACATCCAAGCGTGGCTAAAAATTGCAAAAACAAACATCAAGTCTTCCAAAACCACATAGTAAAATGTGTAATGGTGAACCAAGGTAAACTTCTGGGCCATAATTTCAAAAGGTATGTTTGGTGCAAAAACAACACTGCACATCACCCAAAGAACACCATACCCACAATGAAGCATGGTGGTGTCAGCATCATGCTTTGGGGCTGTTTTTCTTCAGTTGGAACCGGGCCTTAGTCAGGGTGGGGTGAATTATGAACAGTTCCAAATACCAGGCAGTTTTTGCACAAATCCTTCAGGCGTCCATTAGAAAGATGAAGATGAATAGGAAGTTCAACTTTCAGCACGACAATGACCCAAAGCACACATCCATTCAACAAAGTATTAGTTTAAGGGTGTGCACCAGGATACTGTTCTTTTTTTTTTCCTTAAAGTTTTCACATCATAGGTCACAATAAAGGTGGAAAGTTCTGACATTATTTATCTTTGTCTCATTGTTTTAAATCACAAAAACCTGGTATTTTAACAGGGGTATATAGACTTTTTATATCCACTGTATATCCTAACAGGAACATGGCGATTCTCATTGCTGATCTTCGTCAATGGCTACATTTTTCACTTTAACAGCTCTCAAACGTTTTCTTCTGGTACAGATGAACTACACTTCGAATGATGTTTGACGAGTGTTTATTGTGTTCCTTTCTACCAGCAAACAGTGTTTTCTTTCTAACAGTAAACACTGTGAAAAATTTAAATAAAATACAGGTTTGCATTTTATAAACCAAAGCAGTACCAGTACAAAAGTAGTCTATCTTTGTGAAATTAATTTAGTATTCACGTGGATTCAATTACACATGCAGGCTATCTATTCAAGCTAACGTCAATATTTTCTTAAAACATTAATACCCATTAGCTTCTAAAACAATGAAGGAATAATACAAACATATAATTTACAGCAACAATCACATACCGTGTTCGCCTTCTGACCAGAAATGTAATAGTTGTTACAATCCTTTATCTTTACACTTGTTCTCTTCACAAGCACCTTACACCATGACTACATATGTTAATTAGTCAACAGAATTCATTACTTTAAAATATAAAATTGATATATATTTATTTATTTATTTATTCATTTATATTTATTTATAAATATATATATATATATATATATATATATATATATATATATATATATATATATATATATATATATATAT
>JACXGJ010008638.1:0-26558 GCA_016801105.1 Esox niger | reverse complement strand
TTTTTTTTTTCTATATGCCACAGTGAATGTATTGTAGGAAATGTTCAGGAGGGTCTAGACTGTGATAATATGCAAATAAATCGAGGTGCACTGTGTGTTTGCAATTGTGCTGGCTTTTTACTGCACCCATCTCAGTGGCCACAATGGAATTCAGTGGATATGAAATATATTGCCCTAAAGAAAAAAAATGAGTCTATATGCCACAGTGAATGAATTGTAGGGAATGTTTAAGAAAGTCTACTGAGTAAATATGTGCAAAAACATCAAGGGGCACTGTATTTGCAATTGTTGCTGGCTTTTTACTGCGCCCATACCATTGGCCACAATGGAATTCATTGGATATATAATATATTGCACAATAGAAAAAAAACTATTCTATATGCCACAGTGAATTTCTTGTAGGAAATGGTCAGGAGAGTATAGAGTGAT
Organism: Esox niger; assembly: GCA_016801105.1. Classification (NCBI taxonomy): domain Eukaryota; kingdom Metazoa; phylum Chordata; class Actinopteri; order Esociformes; family Esocidae; genus Esox; species Esox niger. Next base: position 26,129 of record JACXGJ010008638.1, on the reverse strand, counting down.
TATATGCAAAAAAATCAAGGGGCACTGTGTATTTGCAATTGTTGCTGAAATTTTACTCCACCCATCTCAGTGGCCACAATGAAATTCAGGAGATATGAAATACATATCACACAAAAGAAAAAGAAAAAAATTCTATATGCCACAGTGAATGTATTGTAAGAAATGTATTGTAGGAATCTGGTTACTGCTTAGACTGATACGTGCAATTCTGTGGATCTTTATTGATGAGTCTTGTGGGTCTGGAAACAGTAGTAGTGGGTCTGGGAACAGTAGTAGTGGGCCTGTGAAAACTACTGAAGTGTACAGACGTTTTCAGTGTGTAAGAGTCCCATTTCTGACAGCCCGACAGACACGGTTGTCATGGATATATAATCAGCGTCACTGATGTTATACAGACAACTGCAACACAAAGAATTTGTTCTGAGAGCATGTCTATGACATATCATAGGATAGATATGAGGGCTGAGAAAAACAGTAACGCTCAAACAGATAATCATTAGGGAATTATAAAACATCCAAGCGGTGTCTGATCACTCATGACAGAGATTTCTGCAAAGTATTTGTGCTCTGGCTCTTTGAGAAAAGGGAACGCCCTGTCGGACACATTCAGATGGCAGTGCAGGGTTAGTTGAATAAAACAGGCTAGCAAGCAGGTTAAAGTCACAGAGTATGTTGCCGTAGTAACTGACTCAGAGAAATGATGAACTAGCTCTATGAAACCATAAACCCAGAGTTTCCATCTACTCTGAGTCAACTAACTAGGTTTTCACTAAACATGCTTTCTGAAATAACCTCAGTGTCACTAACCATACTGATCACTTACTTCCAGCATGTTGATTATATTGCTTATTATGAGAATCAGCAAATACTACAAAAATGTGAACTATGTTTCAAATATATTTTGAAAGCAATCACATATGATCATACTGTGTTCTCTGTATTATATCCTTGAATAAAAAAAATTATAAAGAAACAAAGAAAAACTGAAAAAGTAACAACCCAATCATCTTTGCCTTTGGATCTTGGATTCAGGAAATGGGTAAAAATTCTGAATTACACTACCAATTTACAGTGGCAAATTCAGTACTTAAATATTGATTGGGGAAAGAAGGAACCACAAAAAACAACAATCCTTCCATTCATGATTTGAACAGCTTTCATTCATGATTTCCTCTAGGATAAATATGAATATCCTATTATGTTACCTATGTATGTTTCTCTTGCTACATTTTACCTGAACCTAACACTCCAAAATACACACAATCATTAACTTGGTAATAATCAGTTCACAGGCTGCTTTCGACTGTTGAATGATAACTGGGAACACAATGGTAGTCAAATATACGCCCAATAAATATTTTCAGAATATATTTAATCAAACTCTTGAAAGTAAACGTATGATAACCGATTATATGCCAGTGCAAACATAAATAGGTAATGAAAAGATGTCATAACTAACTTTCTTGTCTAAGATATGAAAATTAAAAAAACATAGCAGAGAGATGTTACAAAAACCCTACAAAATGTTATTCAACAAACATAACGCTAGAGACCAAAACAGTCCTAGCATTTGTCCAAAAAGGAATAACACCAAATATATCTGGACTACCTGAGAAATAAGGTTTGAGCAAACATTCAAATAAATAAATCTTTCCATTCAATAAAAACACAGAAAAAAGCTAAGACATTAAGTATATTTGAGATTCTAGGAATGTTCAGACAAAGAAAATAATCATTCCAGTAACAATAAAGAGAACACACAAATGACTTTTAATCTGGGGGTTAAAGTGTATACCGTTGACAGGTGTTGTCAGTCAAGTCTCAGATGAAGGTTTACATTTGCAACCAACTAAGGTCATCAGATCTGCAATAGAGATGTAAACCAAGATTATGTGGGAAATACAAACGTTTAATTAAACTCCAACATATGGCATGAAGACACTCATATAGAAGACGTTGGAAAACTCACTGTGCCTGCGCCTTGGTTATGACCTGTCTATTGGACATAATCTCTGCCACTCGGGCGACGGCAGGATCGAACATCAAGCTAGCTGCTGCCACCACCTGATCATCTCTGGTTATCACATAAACAATGGATGACATCAAATATGTACACTGTCAGCGTTTCGTTTAGGAAGACTGCTTCAGGAAACACAACTTGTACTGTCCAGAAAAAATAACTCCTTAAAATGTTTCACTGCAAAACGTTATGCTCTGTTGTGCCTAACAACACACAAAAGCTTTGGCATAAACTGCAGTTACAAAAGCAACCAAAACTTGGAAATTAAAGCAATGAATTTTCACTTACTTTATATAAAATGCTAAGAACTTCCTTTCCTCAACTTTGCCTTTGTATATAATCTCTGTGTATCCTTCACCATAACCTTCGAAAAGAAAGAAATAAGACACCATCAATTAGTAGAACAGTTACTCGTTTTCCTCAAACGGTCTCACTCATCTCATATTAGATTATCACCTGTGTAGCGGATACTCTTTCCTAGCAGCACTGTCCAGAAGAAAGGGACTGAATCTATTTCTGTCTGCTTCTGTAACATATTTAGGGCTGCAACTCTTCCTGAGAAGTAAACAGAAAAAACAACCAACACCTTTGAAAATGCCTTTCACTACACTTCAGGACAAGGAATGAAAATTCCAGCCATGGCAGTTGACTGGTTTACCGTGAGCAGATGCTAGCTGCCAGTGTCCAATGTTGACTCGCTGGTCTTTCCGTATAGCGAGAGGGAAGGATGTCACATCTCCTGCTCCAAACACATCTGGAATGTTGGTCCTCATGAACTTTAAGGAACCAGCAATTTTTGGGGGTAAGGAAAACCATTAGTACTGCAGCTCGAAAAAATGCAGATATTATTTGTGGCCTAGGTTGTCCAGCGGTCGACGTGACTGCCCCTGGAGCAGCATGAGGCTGACTCGGTCCTAAAAACTCTCACATATCTTTCCCCACCACCTCTTTCAATAAAATATACACATTTGACAAAGTCAAAGGGAAGGTTTTGAGTGAGGAATGAAAGGGTTTAAATAAAGAGACCATCGCAAATTGAATGCTTCTGTTCCTCACTCAAAACCTTCCTTTTCAACTGTTTTGGAAAGGAAAGACAAAGGTGCAGCGGGCTCTTAATTTTTTCCGGAGCTGTATACATGAAAAATAAACTAAATGAAAATATCTTGTGTTGGTTAATGATGACTATCTCCCTAGTTACCTTATCAATGATGACAGCCTTTCTAGAATCCACCTCGACCGAACTTCCCTTTAAGAAGTCTGAGTTAGGGATGACACCTGAGAGGAGAAACCATGACGGTTACATGAATTACTCCTTCAATAGCGTGCCGTAGAGAATCAGCTCAGTTCAAATATAATTTATTAAAATAAAAATACGTATTTAAATCCAAATTACATAGGAACTGAGCTGATTCTCTATTTGAACTGAGTTAATTCTCTTTGTTAAAATAAGATTTTAAAAAAGGTCTGTTAAACAAGTAGTTGTTGATATAATTGTTAGGAAAAGTTCCATGGAAACTATAGGGGAAGATTAAGAGGGAAAGTGTAAAACTAAATTGAAAGATAGAAATGTCAGATGACCTACCAATCCCTGCTATCACCACATCTGTTTCCAAAATGGCACCACTCTTCAAAACAACCTCTTTAACCTATTGAAATGAAAATGTCTCATCTTAGTCATCTCATCTCCATAGGTCTTAAATATGTCCAATAAGAGAGATACAAGAATCCCTAAAAAGGCAGTTGTGGTGATGATATTTGCTGCTTGGTGAGAATTTATTCAATTCACCTTGCCATTCTGGCCATGGATCTCCACTACTTCATCATTCATGTAAAACATAACTTTGTTTTCTTCCAACATCTATGTCACAGGAGAAAAACGTGAAGAATTGAGTTAGATACACATATATGTAGCCCAGTGGTGGGTGTATCAGGTAGAGTACATTTGACATTCTAACTTGTTTCAGACCTGCATTGTCATCTTCCCAATTTCAGGACCCAAGGACCTCTGGAAAGGATATGAGCTGTTGCCTATCAACGTCACACTGGCTGCTTTATCTGCCAAGTAGGATGCCGCTTCCATACCTTTGACATCAAAAGGGAGGAGCATGTGTTAGCATCCCTTAACCATACTATTAGTCACAGACCGTCCATTTATAAAGTAATTAATGAGATCCATGAATGAAAAATAGGACTGCTTCAGGAAACGGCACATGAGCTTTTTAGAATTTACCTATGAAGGATGCTCCAACTACCACTGCTTTCTTTCCTACACAGGATTGGTGGATGTCTTTGGCATCCTGGTAGTTCTGCAGGATCCTAACTCCCTCCAGTTCAGAGCCCGGACAGCTCAGAGGCCTTGCCCTACACAGACAGGCAGGCAGGCAGAGAGAGAAAAACTGTGTTTGCGAGATAAACTAAGTTGTTGAAAGAAAAGCTAATGACAGCTTAGATACTACCATAATCCAGAGCCATAGATAGGCATAGAGATACAGCGGGGAGAACAAGTATTTGATACACTGCTGATTTTGCAGGTTTTCCTACTTATAAAGCATGTAGAGGTCTGTCATTTTTTATCATAGGTACACTTCAACTGTGAGAGACGGAATCTAAAATCCAGAAAATCATATTGTATGATTTTTAAATAATTCATTTGCATTTTATTGCATGACATAAGTATTTGATACATCAGAAAAGCAGAAATTATTATTTGGTACAGAAACCTTTGTTTGCAATTACAGAGATCATATCTGTCCTGTAATTCTTGACCAGGTTTGCACACACTTAAGCAGGGATTTTGGCCCACTCCTCCATACAGACCTTCTCCAGATCCTTCAGGTTTCAGGGCTGTCGCTGGGCAATACGGACTTTCAGCTCCCTCCAAAGATTTTCTATTGGTTTCAGGTCTGGAGACAGGCTAGGCCACTCCAGGACCTTGAGATGCTTCTTACGGAGCCACTCTTTAGTTGCCTTGGCTATGTATTTCGGGCCATTGTCATGCTGGAACATCCAGCCACGCCCCAATCTTCAATGCTTTTACTGAGAGAAGGAGGTTGTTGGCCAAGATCTCGCAATACATGGCCCTATCCATCCTCCCCTCAATACAGTGCAGTCGTCGTGTCCCCTTTGCAGAAAAGCATCCCCAAAGAATGATGTTTCCACCTCCACGCTTCATGGTTGGGATGGTGTTCTTGGGGTTGTACTCATTCTTCTTCTTCCTCCAAATACGATGAGTGGAGTTTAGACCAAAAAGCTCTATTTGTGTCTCATCAGACCACATGACCTTCTCTCATTCGTCCTCTGGATCATTCAAATAGTCATTGGCAAATTTCAGACGGGCCTGGACATGCGCTGGCTTGAGCAGGGGGACTGTGCGTGTGCTGCAGGATTTTAATCCATGACGGCGTAATGTGTTACTAATGGTTTTCTTTGAGACTGTGGTCCCAGCTCACTTTAGGTCATTGACCAGGTCCTGCCATGTAGTTCTGGGCTGATCCCTCACCTCTACATGCTTTGTAAGTAGGAAAACCTGCAAAATAAGCAGTGTATCAAATATTTGTTCTTCCCACTGTACATATATACTTGTTCAAAAGCACTTGCACATAGCACTTGCTAGTTTGATTAGTCCCGACATGACTTTTACTGGCTTGGTGCCATGTATAAATTCATTTAAAAGTGATATTAAAAAGCATGGCATGTTTTCGCCAGAGGGTGCCAATCCTGGATGAGTACATGGTGGTATTGTATTGATAAAGAATAAGGATGGACAATGCGTTCCCATAGTGATGTGTGTCAAATCCATGTGTGGAGGGATGACACCTGACATCAGCCCGAGCCATGCACGTATGGCCAACATACAGACGGATGACACACGTTGTTGAGACATGAACTATTGTCAAGTTCATGTCCGCCCCCCAGAAGAAAGTAGCAGGCCACTGACCGGCAGCCTGTCGATATGAGCAGCTGGTTATACTGCTGCACTGAGCCGTCATTCATTTTCACTGTCTTCTCCACTGGGTTCACAGATACAACCTACACACAGACACACACAAAACACTGCCAGGGCTTAGATCAGACACAACCAACACACAGGCACACACATAAATACTGGCAGGGCTTAGATCACAATTTACATCACATACAGCTTTATTACATAGTGTGTTTACTACTGTGGTTCTAAATCTAGAGGCTGCTAGAAAGTCTACATTCCTCCTCTATATGAATTGTCTGTATTGTATCTTAATGCTGTGTACTTCAAGGCAACTGTTTTGAGAAATAAAATATAATCTGTGTTTCTACTGGGCTCCTAGGAATTTGTGAAATTTCCACTACGCAACTCATAACGCAATCTTCCAGTAGATCATTTCAACAGGTTTAATTACATCAACACTATTTGTCCCCTTGGTTTTACCTTCTTTTGTGTCCAGAGCTCTATGTCATGCTGCTGGAAGAAGTTCACTGGTCGAAGGAGGAGGCTAGCACTATCCAGATGCATTGCCTGATAAGAAGCAGCCAAAGAAGACGTATGTTGTCAGACATTTCCACCATGATAGGAATTGGTGAAATTGGCTTTGTCTACCAACAAATGATCTCCCATAACAAATTCTCCATGTGCGCATCGAAACACTTGTTGTTGTATCCTGTTCACTACACCGTGTGGCCAAGTTGTTGTATCATTGTTTGGCTGTAACATTGTTTTGGAACTGTTTGAAAAAATACTCTCTGACTCATGGCAGAATAATACAGTTCTTGATTTGGAGAAAGCGTCTGCACACTTCCAGTGCGATCCAAACTTCAGAAAGTTGAGCTTTTGGTCAACTGACCTTACTCAGAACATTTGTGTATTTATATTGTAACTTTAAAACTTGTTTATTTTAAAATTGTTGTTACTGCAGCAGCTAGCTATCAGAAGAAACATTGCATTTAGTGTTGCAGGCTAATAGCTGGTTACGTTCTGTTCTGTATTAAGGAGTGGCTGGCTCAGACTAGCCTGCATGTAACACACAAGTGTTTGTTTAATGTATCCATCCGTAGGAGCGCAACTCCATTTAAAGCCACTATTTACAATATTTTTATTAATTACAATTTAAAAAATGACAAATATTTTTGTTAGAATGTTGACTCCCACAGAATGAAACACTCCAAACGGGTGACGTGGTTTGCTTTCAGCTTACACACGGCTGTTTAATGACCGACCCTCACCTTGCTAAGCTTGGGTTTGTCAATGGGTGGCAGGGTGTCCATGGTCACTATGATGATTCGACCTTCATAGTGGCTTTGTCGCAGAGTTTCAGCACACAGCAAAGAGGCAGGTCCTGTACTTACACAAACACGGGCAGATTCAATTACATTTTAAATCATCAGTAATGTTACCCCTCTGATATCAACAGATAACTTCTGCAGTCTACCTTTTACATACTTTCACAATGCTTACGTTAAAAAACATGCCCCAATCAAATCATATCTGACATGCTGGGGTATCGTTAGTAATACATGGCAATACATGGCAAAAGCTGATGATGTTAACAAATTGCTGTTATTAACAGTAATTCCCCCCCCCCAATTATAAAATAATTCACTTCCTAAAAGTCCTCGGTTTAAGAGACTAAATGGTACTACACATTGTTTAATCCAGCAAACTGAAGCAGGCAAAGTGGATTGTAAGTTTAAACCTAAACCTAACCCTTGAGCCTTTTTCCTTATTGGGACCACACTGTCCTATTTTACAACCTCCAAAACGTTCGTTTTAGATGTTGCTGGCATCAAATTCTAAATGTATTTTTCCAAAAACAAGAACACTTCTCAGTTTAAATATTTTATATGTTACAGTCGTACCATTGTCAGGTAAATATAGAGATAAATTATTTGCACATCATTGCATTATGTTTTTATTTGCATTCTACATTGTGTCCCAACGGGGCTGCATTATCCTTGTACAGAATTCTCGTCCCTCAAGGTCACACACATACACAATCGTAGTACTGAGATAGAAGTGAAAGAACATGGCACGTACACCCAAAAGAAGCCTCAACAATTTGACATGTTTTGGATCGGGTCATTACCTCCTCCTATCAGCAGGATGATGTGGTTGACCGCAGGCAGCCTGCAGCTCATCTCCTTCACCCGCTTGTACACGTTCAGAGACTGTGAAGATAATGGATGCTTGAATCACAACATCCATCTATGCAACAAATCGACTCAGCGAGCTACATCATCATTTCATTACAAAGACTATTTCTTGGTAATCACGCATTCTCCCTTACCTTTTTATTAACAGACACATAAACTTCACCATCTTTAACTTTGACCTAAAAAAAATAAAAATAAATTAGTCCAATCCTCAATATAACCACATTCATCCACTATGCCTTGTTTCACATTTACTGCAGTGAATTACAGTAGATGTATGACTTTATTATAGGCTAGGTGGCAGGTTGATACCTTATAAGTGGGCAAACAGTCCAGGCCAGGATACTCCTCAATATCTCCAGTCTTGACATTATAGCAGGCGCCATGAAAGGGACATCTCACTCTGTCCCCGAACAAGGTTCCTTATAAGACAACACAGCAGCCACATTATCATGGAACCCCACAATACTCTTTACATTTTGATTGTATAAAACACAAAGATTATGAAAGCTGGGAAATCTAATTGTAGGATTGGGTTAGGTATTAGGTTTAGGGTTAGGGGATACGAAACATGGATTAGGGGTTAGGTTTCAGATTCCCACAAGGATTTTATTAGCTCATTTATATCATTTGTTTGATATTTCACTTTTTATATTTTTTATGTAATAATTTGGTTAAATTTTGCAATATTATCTGAATCCCTTAGTAACAAGAAAATAAAACTAGCATATGTGTTTTTTTACCCACTATTGGACATTTTACCAGATAACACTGGCCACTTTCTCTCTTAAATGTGACTGATGACAGCAGAAATCAGTGTTTTTACACCCATTCAGATTGACATTAGACATTCTGAAAGTGCAACAGTTGAACAGCCACAGAACATAGTGAATGAGAAAACAGGACAATGGCATTATCACAAATTTGCATCAAGAGAGCTGTCAAACCTGTCGGGTGGTATTTTCACCTACAGTTTTTAATACAAGTGTGAATGCAGAGTACATGAAAAAAGCTTTAACAAACAAATAGTAACTAGTAGCTCACGCCCCAGCCTTGTCATGACATACCCACTCTCATGGGAGTGTTGTCTCTTGTTTATGTGTGGAGGTCTAACCTTTAATGAGAGGAGCACCATAGTGGGAACATTTGCTCCCCACCGCACTGTACTGTCCCTGGGTACGGACCAAAAGAATCTTCTGCCCCTCTACCTCCACTTCTTTCATCCTATAAACAGGAACAGACACTCTTAAAGCACGTGTTTAATAATAACTATTCATAAACACATCGGTCAGCTGTAATCTCAAAAGGAGGTGTGTTTTCAGTCTTTAACTTACACTTAGCAGAGATACAGAGATGCATATTTTGGTTCATTGAAATGTAATCAGACACCTAATGATAATAGCATATTAATTAAGATGCCATAATTACGGGCCTGAGGATGAGTGTTCAGAAATATTCCATTTAATAGCTATTGTAGGTACAGGCCAGAATAATGGGTACATGACACCATTGCCTATTTGAAATATATTTTCTATCAGCAGCAAAAGTTCCATATGAATAAGCTATATACTGTGTGACGGGTGGGTGATAAGGAAATATTACTGTCCATCTTGTAGGTCCGACTCCAGGCACACCATCCCAGTGATCTCATCCTGGTCCTGACATGTAGGAGCTTGACTCTGGCCTTGACTCATATCTGCAAGAATAGAACACAAAAGCATATTCTCACTGGGACAGTAAAGGAAAATTACTTTTCCCCATAGACACAATTTTCCCCATTGTGTCTACTGCAAACAGAATGAAATAGATGAACTCTTTATTTAAAATAAGGAAATCCTGTTAAAGGGTGAATGTTTCAGGGACCCAGAGAAGCTTACTATGTGCTTTCATACTGAAACCAATATAGAAAACGTATTAACTTATCATACCAACCAGTTAATAAAAGCCTCACACTTGGGCTAACCAACATCAGTAAATACAGGCTCTCCATGGCAGGCAACATCATCAATCATCTACCCCTGTTAAGTCTACTGCTTTTAGCGGTAGTTTTACTGTATGTTTGTATTGGGGCTACACCATAGCACCCTTCGATTTGTTAGTAAGCGACAGTTATACATTTTAAAAAATCCTTATCAAAAGGTGACGTCCTTAAAGAGAATTAGACTGAATCGCTACTGTTTTTGTTCACAGAGCCCTACTACAGGATCACCTTCACTCCTACATACTCAGAATAGGCAACTTGGTGTAATATTAGTGTTATTCTGCAAGTTGTAAACCAACGACATAGTCATAGAATATTAATCTTCATAAATTGACGTGCCCCCAAAACGCTAGGGCCAGCACTGGTTGCTGGTAAATACTGCTCCATCAATTTGAGATGTTGATAAGTAACCGTCTCCAAACAATATAAGAGGGCCAACCGTTTTTTCTCGGGGACATTGATGTGTAGCATTGGTTTAGTTTAAATTGTATTGACTAATATTTTTTGTGGGTTGCTATGCAGTGCTGATCTGGTAAAGTAATTTAAGTACCATAGATCTCAAAAGTCGTCCTTAATTGTCAAATAAAGAAAAAGGTTAAATAGACTGTTCTTGTAAAATGTTCTACTTATAGTTACATTAAACGTAAGTCCGATAGCAAAGTTTTAGACAGACTATTAATTTGCTAAATCAACAATTTACCTGACAGTGTGGTCCGCGAAAAAGGATCTTCTTTGTAAGAGTTGAAGAAAAACGTGGTCCTCGTACAGATGACAATGCTGCAGTACAACCGGTATAGCCCGTCTTCCACACAGACGGTCCAAACCGTAGGAGACCGCCTTTTCAATCGAATGAAGCACCAACAACCAGATCTAATCTGGTATCCTTCGTGTGTAGGTTGATTGCGATCACATTACAAGTACAACTAACAATGCAGTCGTGACAAGGCATAAATTTGACTCCTCCTCAGTATCCATATCCATGCCTTACGATTCAAACTGAAATCCTTTGCTAACTACCTCATGAAGCTGGTTGTCAGAACACAAAATATGCACACCTGCCATCAAGTCAGACGATGGCTGATTTGCAGAATCTACCATGTGAAATGTAATAAAACTAAACACACCCTTGAATGAGTAGGTGTCCCGTTGGGACTTGTTAACTATCCTTAACTGCGCAAATGAAAAACGCAAACAAGCTGGTGATTTTTATTTGAAATGCAATGTTTATTGGTTAGGATGGATTACACAACAGAGTCTGATCACGTTTTGATAACTTGCTTTTAGGGAAAATACTAGAATATTACTTGTCTGATAAAACATCTAGTTAAAGATATGACTAACTTTATCTAGCCTGAAACATGTGTTTTGCCATTTTTCATCTTTAAGAAAAGTTCCAAACTGATAGCTCACCCAACTGTTGGGATATAGTAGAACTAACACGGTACTAGCTATAACAGGCAACAATGGTATTGCTACTGACACTTCTATCACTACTATACTGGCTCGATCTCACTCCACAACCATCCAGCCTGCTTCGCAATGCCAAAGACAATCTTGCTATGACAGTTTTTAAGCTAAATATAAATAATAAAGAAATATATTCTCCAATTCACAGTTGGATATTACTAGTGATATAGCAAATTGTTTTATGTATCTAGATAGAATATGAATCATATGTTTCAAAACGAAATTCAAAACGCTTAATGTCGACGCCTTTTTACCCTTCTTGGTCGCTTAGGTAAACAATTAGCTTCACCTCATTGTTGACAAACTCGTCTTCATCCAACCTAGCACAGCCACGTGATTGGTGACGTCCAAAGCTTCGTTATGGTCAAATGTTTTTTCAAGCGGAGTAGTTTAATGCTGGCTAGCACTTCTTTCTTCGACTCGAATTTAATTTGCTTTCGACATCTAGGCCTACTTAAACGCATATTTTGAAGTTGTCTGTACACTTACAAAAGACGGAGGCATTCTTAATTAAGTCATACTATTAAAGATAACCCAGTGTACCCGGTTGCACCACGGAGTCTTACACCATACAAATCACGAGAATGTGTAGATCAAACATGCGATTTTTATTTCTGACCAGCAGATGTCACTGTGTATAAAAGCATCGATCAACTAAGGGCTTTTGCCACAAACATCAAATGTTTGGGAAAGCCTCGGTTGCGATTAAGCACGATGGTTTTGAATTGTAATCCAACTCGGAATTCCAGAACCCCAGACTTGCCACACTGTTATTGTAGCCCTAAGCAGGCACATCTCATTCACTAATCACGTGCTTGATTATTTGCTTACGAGCCTAGTCAAGATGTGCAAGTTCTGCAATGGAATTACATGTAAAGCCTGGGATTCCTTGAGGAAAGTGTTAATGACCTCTGTCGTAACCACTGCACACGTCAAATCTAAGAGGATTTGACAAACAATATGGAAATAGCTAAATTGTTCCTTCATATGGACGACTCGTCCTATAATTACATTTCCTCAGATTTCCCCCAGAGCGTAGGGTACTGGAGACTAGTGACATTCCAACCTGAAAATCAGTATGCAAGACAACTACCCACATTTTAGACATCCCAGTTGTCTTATGGTGTCTTTAAAACATCCATCCCGGTCTTTAAGTCCAACCGTGAGGAAACAGTAAATTATGTAGATATGGTTGTGGAACAGACGCTTAATCCCGTTCATAAACAAATGAATCCTCTTTCCGTCTCTATGGTATCGCCCAACCTCTATTTATAGGATGCGTTCAAGTTCCCTGGGATCTCAACATTTTCAGATATCATACTAATGGTCGTTCAAGAACACGATACGTTTAGAAAAACGGTCAACTAATTCGTAAACTCTGGCTACATCCTAAAACCCAGATGTGACAAATTTAACGAAATGAACAACAACTTATGATTTAAAATGGTTGTTTTCTCACTTCCGAATTTCTATGAACGCGAAAGAAACCAGTTACGCTCTTAACTTAGTACAGCCGCACCCCTTATAGTAGGGCGGGGATTGTATGTTTTGTAACGACAGCGCAGGGGAAAAAGTTACACAAGCAAAAATAATTTTGTAGTAGGAGCGTTTGATAACTGTAGCTTTAATTCGCACGTTTCTGTCCTGTGTTCGTGAAACTATTCTGACTCCTGGTTTGGCTGGTAGGCTGATTGGTAGATCGCATTTGATTAAATAAAAAACATCATCCTAATATCTTTGAATTGATAGTTTGTCCTCGACTCGCCTTACATTTCTGAGTCAAGCATAATGTTCCTACTACGTTCGACTGACATAAGTAAAATAATGAACATTGGCCTCGATTGAAATAAGGAGACGAATTATCACAAAGCACCAGATAAATGTTTTCAGGTTTTCATTGAAAACGTGACTCAATTTCGGTTGGAAAGAACTACTGTAGCGCGTCAAGAATCGAATATTTGGAACAACCACAGCGCGCCAGTTTTCGTACCTTGATTTATTCGAGTAGAGTGGACGCAGAAACGAGCTTTTCATTACCATGGAATTGAATTCAGTGCTTTTGACGACGAGTGTCTCTATTGGATTTTTTAAACTGGTCAACTGTGGTTTTAGTAAACTTCCCATACCCGAGTCTGCTTGCAGAAATGGATGGAAGTGGAGAAATATCTGCACATCTTTCACCCACAGTGTGATCACCGGGATATGGGCTGTGCTATGGTGAGTCGTCTTCCATTGTCAAGATTCTTGCAATTTGTGGCTATGCAAGTGATTCTGTAATACATCTTTTACGTATTTAAATGAACATTACACAGTCTCTACAGAATCATGTGGACAGTATAAACCCCATTTTGTTCTATTTTGAATTGTCACATTTTAGATAAATGACTCAATCATCATCTAAAATGCTTTTCAAAATGATTAACATCACTTTCCACAACTTATTCTTTCCGATATTATACAATTGTGTTGTGCAACGTTGATCAATATAATTTAGTTCCGGTTATTTTCTAAAATAGTATTTTTTATTGTTTTTCCACAGCTTTTTTCGCCACCCACAGATGGCTGAAGATTTGATAGGAACCCATTCTGTGTTTTCGCACGCGTTGGTATCTGTATCAATCGGTGAGTGCACAACAACTGGCTGAGGATTTGCACATGGATGTGAATAGTTTTCGAAAACAGGAAATGTACATGTCCTCTCAGCATCTTACTTTGCCTACTCCTGGCTGTGTGAACGGTAATCCCAACACAGCGTTTTTTCCGTCTACGAATGTCTAAAAAGCTCTATAATAATTGTAACATTTTTCACATCAGCCAGCAAGAATCTTTCAAACCATAGTTTTACAGATTTGCACATATCCATCCTCTGTGTATGCTTCCAGCCGCGGAAGTTCACATCCTCCATAGCCCTACAGGCTAGCTGTCAGTTTACCGTTATAACAGTAAGTACAGTTATTTAAACGTTAGCATTCCTTAATAATCTATTAGTGGTGTAACTGTTTATTATTTCGCACATGGCTCCCCACAATGTATATTCATGCATGTCCTATTCTCACTGAGACACACTCAAAGATGGGATAATAGCCAAGTATGCCATTTGTCACAGGGACCCTGGAGCAAATTGGGTTGACTTTACACCGAAATGGCTCAGGGATTGAATCTTGCTCGCACTGACAGCTAGGCCACCTGCAGCACCTACATATATGGAGTGCTTCACAAATGTTATAAGGTTTTAGGGGGTGCACAGTATAAGTCTCCACCATATTAATGACTAGGTTTAAGGAGTTGCCTATGTGTCCTGCCATTAATCTGCATCACCAAGCAGTGCCCAAGACAAGAGTACATGCAACACTCTGCTACTACTAACCCATCTAAATCAAAACCAAACATGGATTCCATCAGGTTAACTTTGTGCAAAATTAGATCGAGATTAGGTGAATGGCTGGGGAACATCGATTTCTGGTTAGTTTCCAGTTTTCCACATTGTCAGAAAAACGTGTGTCAGGCAACCCATTTCCCTTCCACTTGCCTGTCCTCAACACAGCACATTTTATGTTTATGACAGCGGATGTAATCATGTAGAAGCTTTCACCAAGCAAGGCTCGATGGCAGTCTTTACCACAGGTTTCTACTTCAGCGGTGTAGCCCTTCAAATACAGTGTCATCTAGTTTGACTTCCAATTGGCACGTGTGTTAGCTCCGCAGTGGGATGCGTCATGTAAACGACATGGTGCAGTGAGCTTACTTATTGTTTGATTACCATACTTACAAGGGCCCCAATAAAGGCTGGTGTTGGAATTCCAAGGATTCTTAGCGTTCTCACCAAGACTCCCACCAGACCCACCCATGGCTTCTGCCTATTACTGTTGTTAGTGTTGCACAAGTTCTAGAATCAATGCGAGGCATTGTGATGCTTCGTTCCAGGCACTGCTTTGGTCACGTGACCCTAGGCGTGGTTGTATCGCCCGAGAAGAAGGCTGTTAATTTATGCCACAGCAGCCTGTTCAGGTCAAATGTCATCTGTAACGGAGTAGTCAGTACTCCAGGCTCTGCACACTGGGCTGCAAAGCCAGGAACACAGAAGTATGATCACCAATTAAACGAATTAGCACTGCCCTGTGCTGGACACCAGGGTACTTCTGGTTGCACTGTCACAGCTAGGAATATTACAAACTTGTTTTTGCGGGTTCAGGTTATTCAAAAATATTTTTTGTTTTAAGGAAGCATTAAATATCACAAAGTTGATAAGAACAGTTTCAGTATTGCTTGTTTGTTGCTCAGTCAAGTGTTTCAGGTTTTGTCTGTCAGCCAATGTAAAGACAAGTTGTATTAATTCACCATGACCATGTCATTGGACAGTCAGTGATGAAAACCCTCACAATAGGAAAGATTGGCCATAGTCCCCACTGACAACATATAAAGCTGTGCTGTTTGAAGGAACACACACAACTAGTCTGCCGTTGTATTTAAACACTACACGTTATGATGAATGTTAGGAAGTACGGGACGACGGGTTAAAGAGGACAGAGATGGAGGAACAGAGAGTGATGCTGAGAAGGATAGAACTGAATTAAACTTTATGAATCAATGTCAAGATGGTAATAAGAGCATTTCAGAAGGCCAATAGATTCATAGAGTTGGTCTCGTGCAAACATTGTTCAGTTATATTAATGCTTATCCTAGATGGACTATGTGTTCAGTGGTTTAGAAGACATTAGAATGGTTTAGTATGTTTTCTTCACCTCTAGAACATACATGAAAGGAAATGAAATCTAAAATTGTATGGAAATTAATTAAACATGTAAAAAAATCAACATTTGTAGGTGCAATGAAATTGAATATCAGTTTACACACACAGACACAAACATCTCAACATTGATCGTTTTTATACCTTTCTGAAAGCCATCTCCATGGTTACGCCCATGGCAGGGGCATGGATATAAATAACCAAAATGCCAGTTAGCACTATCATCCTTGTTGTCGTCATGGAAGCAGCTCTCTAGCGGGGTCCCCACTAAACATAATTAATATGCCAAACAATGCTCCATTGAAAAAGCCTTTGTTCTGCTGATCTCCATTGCCTTCCATGGGTTCTAAGCTGGCATGTGTTTTTTTCTCATCAAACAGGTTACTTCATCTATGATTTCTTTGATATGGTGTTCAACCAGAAGATGAACCAGTCATGGGAGCTCCTATTTCATCACATAGTGGTAAGTGGTCTTGGTAGGTTTTAGTAGGTTCTACCAGTTTTGAGTTACATATTGTATATAATTACCACACCTCATAACAAGAATCACCTCATTTCCATAACCTTGGAAAGTAGATGGATGGTTCTGAAGAAACCGAAGAATGTCAATTCCCAGTTCCTTCAGTCCATATTGGACTGACACTATATAAGCGGGTAGATTTCTCTTCTGTCCCGCAGAATATTGGGGTGTAATCCGATCCATCTCGCCAGCCAGGAAATATACTTTATTATTGTACTTGTTATTGTTGAAGCTAGACTTCTCCATCATTGAATAGTTTCTCCTGTGAAAGAGAGTTATCGTTCTTACATTTTTAATTGTACTTTTAGAAAACTGCTAATCAGGTTCACCCCTGGCCACAGTCCTCCGATACATTATGATCCTAACCTAAACCATGACGAGGGTGAAATAATGAAGCATCCCTATGTGTGTATACAAGGGTGTGCACACCTCTGTGTCTCTGTATCTCTGGAGCACATGCTGATAAGTGGTACCTTTCATGCTGAGCCTGCTGTGTTCAGTGTGTGGGGAAATAAGTTCAACCACTAAAGAGCCTAATAATACATTTTATTATAATACTGTTAACTATAGAATATAATTCTAGTGTTATAACTGCAAACACAGTCGAAAACCCCCTGAAATGATTAGTTAAAAAAAAATAATTGGACATATTTTATCTTTATTTCAAAATGATTGACAATTAAACTAACACTAATTTAAACCAATGTCGTTCTCTTCTGTGGGAAAGTGGTACAATGGCCATACCTTTACCATCAAATTGTCGACATTTTGATTTAGTTCCACTATAACAGGTGTAATAATTTATTTTTATCACTGACAGTAGAGAAATTAAAGTAATGATGACCGAAGTAAGTGTTGACTTCAGGAGAAACCAGTGTGAGGTATTGTTTGCACATTGTTTTCAGATTGGCAGGTGAGAAACAAGCGGAGGTGGTAGGGCGATTTCTTTTAGAGGGTCTTGTACATCAGCTTGTACCATTGATTCTGGCATCGTCTATGTATTGGATCATTTCTGAAATTTCCCTAGTTTTTAGTTGGTCTGCATGAAAAATATTAATTAGCATTTTATATACTGTGAAATTGTGTTACGTGATTGCATTTTCTAACTGATTC
Organism: Esox niger; assembly: GCA_016801105.1. NCBI lineage: Eukaryota > Metazoa > Chordata > Actinopteri > Esociformes > Esocidae > Esox > Esox niger. The sequence goes on along the minus strand of JACXGJ010008638.1, from coordinate 8,155 downwards.
CAATGTAGTTAAAGATGCCATATGCATTTTTGGACACAGGTTGTACATTTTTTGTATTTATAAATAATGGACATATAAACAACATATTACAGTGGTGTTTCGACTAATTGGTTTGACAATACAAGAGGTTAACAGATGCCACATCTCTACACACGTATCACGTCCACCCACACCCACTGTTTAATTAGCGTAGTTGTTAAAGACAGTCTGTCACATAGGGAACCGTGGATCGAATCCAGCTTGGGCAACAGCATTCATCCCTTCTAATCGCGGGACTGCAGAACTAGGCTTGCCTGTTTCCTATTCTTGTTTTTAAGCTACTTTATTTTTCTTCTTTGGGTAGAAAAAGGACTGTCCCTGATTTAAATAGTGGTGGATTGATAGTTGTCAGTTTTTTTAATGAAAATAAACGATATGCACTGCCGTTTGATAATTTAATCCTAACCTTTACAGTGCCCTTAATAATATATTATCACAAATGACTTGGAAACAAATTATTTCCTTATTAATTTGTTGTCAGGAACCTACATGACACATTAATTCCCAGATTCTATAGATGCGTTTGCGGTCCAGTGGTTGTGCCTGTTCAAGACTTGTTCTGAACCGGGACATGGCAAGATACCTTTAATAGGTAGCCTGTCTAATTACGTTTACATTATCAGCCTTATGACCGCTACTTTCAGATCAGCTATCCTAAAGTGAGGAACTGCTTCAGACTGTTAAGTCTACTGATACAGGTGGGAATCAGGCTTGGCTGAAATCATTTTGCTGAAATAACAATGGATTCAAACCCAAGGTGCAGCTTTATATGTGCATCTAAGGCAGAGTATTCAACTTCTCAACCACCCCTGGACACAGTCCTCCGATTCATATCCAAACACACTAACTGACTGGATACAGCTGTTTGACTCCTCCTGTTCCCCTCACTACGCCATGGACCTCTGGGCCCCCGGAGGTTGGAGTGACCCAGTGTATTTTGGCTCAGTCGCTCTCTGGACCTGCTGCTGTCTTGACGTCACCCTGTGGTTCTCGTCTCTCAGGGCTTCTCCCATAGCAGCAGCCAGCAAGTTAGTCTCATTCAAATTGTTCTTCTAGTTTGGTGTCACTTCTTTAGTTCCTGCAAGCTCTATTAAGACAGGAGCAGGATATTTGAGTTTTGACTGACAGAAACAATGACTGTGGCCTGGGAGAGCTAGAATCTTTCCTGTTCATATCCTTTTTTGTTGTTGTTTTGATCCCTTTCTGCTGCTTTTATCTTGTTTTTCATCTGCCTGTCAGTGTTTCTTCATTCTCTGTCTTTTTTCTTTTCCCTGATATTTATTTTTAAGTTCTATGCTTGGCGGTAATAAGTAAATAACATTGTTTTGGGGAGCGTGAAGAGACCTTTCTCTTTCTGGTTGATTCCAAAAACAGCCATTGTTTGGTCTCCCCTTCCTATTGTCATAGACCAGTGTTGCATTCATCATGGGACATTTCTGCAATATAGAAAAATCTTTCAGAATGATGGTCAACAGAACCTTTTTTTCTAATAAAAGACCTCCTAGTTTTGTCCGTTTTCATTTGGGTCATGTTCACTTGATAAGAAACAGTCTTAGAAACTGTGCCAGGATATGCTGTCAAACGTTCCATGGAACTGGGGACTTTTTCCTTTCTGTTTAAATGGAAATATAGCGACTGGCTAGAAAGGCTGGAGTCCTACTATTAACATATGGGTTTTCCACTGGCAGATTGCGATACAGAGCAACACAGAGACCTCACCCCTCCTCATCACATTTAATGCCAGTTCTACGGATTTCTAAAAGCCATAGACAGGCTTTTTTCAGCTATCAGGAATGGGTTGATCATTTTTAAAAGGTTCTTCCAAAGTTAGAGCATACATATGTCGTTTGGGGAAAGCTGTGCTATAACCACAAAGGCTGATTCCACAGCCACAAAGTGAAAATTGGAAGCAAAAACACAGGGCTTATGACTCAGTGTCTATAGAAGCTTCCTGTAAGGACGCAACTCATGTCCACTCAAATTTCGCCCAAGGAATTACTGAAAGACAGTACGAAGGCTTAATAAGAAATAGGCGGCCACTGACAAACCATATTTTTGCATATGTGTCAGGAACACCTTGTGTCATAACAGCTTCCCTCCGTCTGAGTAGGCTGACCCAGTTGGCCATGATTGTTGGAAATATTGAGGTTGCTGTGTATTTTGTGAATAGTTAGGGTAATGAGGTTCATATAAAATGTGGTTAACTAGTGGTCGATCCGCATGAGATGGTCATTGCTCTCATCCCTGTCCTGTTATGCTGAATTGAGTTTTCTTATTAGTACTGCTTAGTGTTTGTATGAAGAGGGAAGCAAATGTCATGCGCTCCCATCGTGTGATCACTTTAAATGACCCTATTCAGCCTTTCCACCGCCCACATACACTATCTGTATATCAGTTGAATCAGGCCTCAGGGGGAAGATAGGAGCCCCAAAAATGCAGCTCTGGGCAACAGAGAGAGAAGAGGGTGACGGTGTAGCTCCAGAACCGCCACCGTCAGTCCAATGGCTTACAACACATCACCACCTAAAGTGTTAGTCTCTTCCTCTTATTTTTGTTAATAAAATCCCCTCCAGACCCTGGAACACTAGTACTATGTCCATTCCTTGTCTCTCCCCCTATTTCAAGAGTGGAGAATGTGTGAATAGCTCTGTGCTGGAGACACAGGAATGGCTGTGGTTTTTGGGTTTCCCTTTTCCCAGTGTTCAGGGCTCCCCTCCATGAAGTGCTCGTTCCTGCTCCTGCTGGCGACCTTTGGCATGTGCCTGGCTGGCAGGAACGAGTGAAGCGGTGCTGGAGAGTTTGGAGAATGAACAACTTGCTAGTCGTTCTCATGGTTGGACTGTTGCAACCACGCCTGGTTCCACTCATCAGTTATAAATAAGAATGGGATCCAGGACAGCCCTTTTAATTTGTCCATGAGATTAAGTGATCTAGCTGAGGGTGTGAAGGTTCATTCTTCTACTTTTCAAACTTTGAGGGGCTTGTGTTTTTACAGACATCCAGGAATGAATAAAACAATAAAAAACAACTGAACTACAATGATAAGGACAATGCTTTTCCTTCAAACAGAGAAATGCAAAAAAGTAACTGCCTTAAAATTCAAATGTGTGGCTAATGATAGTTTAGCAGTATGATCCGCTGCTCAAATGCAAATATACTGCTGCAGTGTGGGTTGAATTATGACCAGTAAGATTGCCATTATCCTATTGGTAAATTTTTGAGGTTACATTAAAAAGACTAAATAATTGGAGTTACAATCAAGTAACATTCAATCGGCCACATTCATTTGATGTTATTTACATAAAAAAACACAATCATAGCAATGTAATGTTTGAGGTCAATCATTACATTGAGTCTGAAGGAAGCAAGGGTGTTAAAATTGAATATCCAAGCCACTTCATTTTTTAGCTGACAAGATTCCCTCCGGTTCTAGGGAGGGTACCGCTCGATTCTGACATCGGCAGGATATAATGGAGTGGTTAATTTCCTAATTTCACATTACCAGTACCATGTCCTTTTGATATCGATAAGACAAGACATACTTTTTTTCATGGGGCTGAACGGAGAAGTAGGCTACAATCCCTAGTCATTTAGTGACAATTGTGGGCTGAGTAGTCCTAGTTAGAGTTATTTTATACATTTCATTAAATAAGCTTGTTAGCTTTTAATATGGCATAACCCATTGTTGGTTTTGGGACATGGGGCCAAATTACAGGTGACTAAAACATTTTTGAGGGATGTGTTCAACCTGACCATGAGCTCTGGGCATGTGCTGCCTAGCAATCAGATTTCAATTCAAAGGTTGGTTATCACTATTGGTTGGTTCCTCTGATTAAAAGAGATCTGTGTGAGTGAGTAACAGGTGTTTGGTGGCTCTAGGACAGGTGGGGCTGTGTCCGCAAGTTGTTCGTTACTCAGTCCAGTTCCTCAGCACACAATCATTATCAGGCCTGCGACAGTAATGGGCTGTACCCACTTTAGTCTTTAGTTTGTTTTACATTGGACTAAATGGAGCTCTATAGTGTATTTGTTCATCTTTAACAGGGGTTCCATCAACTCTGACAAGATATGGAAGCAGATTCTTGCCATTCTTACTGTTTTGGTTATTGGTTAAATTAATGGTATGACTACTGTAAGCTGTTAATATAATTGTTAATTATATTTAGGGCCCCTTTATGAATGCCAGCTGTGGTAACGTTATGGTGGAAACTTGGTTTAGGATTTTGTCAGGGGGACTCGGACTGGCCTCTGCCCTAATCGTTAGGTCAGCGCTTCTCCAGGGTTAGCCAAGGAGATCCTCTTCCACGTTCTCCTCTTGAAGGGTGATAAAAAGTCAGTGTAAAGGTATGAATGAAACTACACTTGGTTTTCAGCGGTGCCAGTTAATTTAGCTAGGTAGTGTTGGAGATGCTTAGAGCTCCACTGACTCAGAGTGGGAATGCAGTGAATGTCAACGCTCAACTTAATATCACACAAAAAATTCTGCCAGCCCATATTTGGTCGTCACCGGTGGTGGTGTTGTGTCACTAAGGTGCGGTCGTGGCGCCGATGGGCACCTCTCCTCCTCAGAACCTGATAGTCCTGCTCTGGTAAACTGTTTCTCCTCCAAACCCGGTCTGTTCCTTTTCTGGCTGCTAGCTGACTGCCGCCATCAAAACAACCTGCACTATGGGAATCCATAGTCTAAAAAGGTCTAAATGTACAGCCACCAAAACTGTGTAGCTCGAAAACATAAAACTTTGCGTGGTTTTGTATTGACTTTGCCGAGGGAATAGTCCAGTTAATCCTGTGCTCCACACAGACACTGTCTTTTGGCCATGCTTCTACAGTAAGTTTGAACACCCAGGAGGAAGACAGAACGCTGTTATTTTATTGTTTTATTGTTTTTTTTTTGCTTTAACCTCTGTGTGTAGAAAATTTAAGAAAGAGGAGATTTTATAATGAATGAATGAGGGTTGTGCGTGTTTGTGGAGAGTAACTGGGTGTGGAAGAGAATGTGCTTATAGATTCTTGCTTGTGTGTTTTGCAACCACATCTCTATGGGGAATGGAGCCCTCTCCCTCTCTAACCCGTATGTGTTTTTCAGACAGAAGCAAAGACATGTGGTCTCCGCATGAACCCTTTCACACACACACACACACACACACACACACACACACAGCCCTCCTCTTTTCATTCACTCAGAGAGGGGTTGTGATGGCCCCATAATACACCCCCTGCACCCCTCAAACAACTCTAACCCGCCCCTCTCCACGCACCCCCTTCCACATACATTCACAAACACCACCCCAGCACAGATCTACACCCCTTCATCTGCCATATTCCCTACACCCAGACAAGCAAAACGGAACCCCCCCCCACCCCAACTCCAGCCTCTGCCTCGCCATGGGAGCAGACCGAAGTGAAGGCGTCTGTATTTGTGTGCCTGTTCTAATCCCCTTTAGCGCCGCTCTGGTCTTCCAGGGAAGATCATTGTTATTGTTGCAAACAGTGGAGAACCCCACACCCAGTGGTTCTCCTCACACATTTCCCCACTGAACAGTCTGGAAACCAGTCCACTAGGAAACACTCAGCGCAGATAAGTGTCGCGCTACAGGGAGATCATGACATCCCTATATGACGGCAGGAAAGTTCCTATTGACTCTAGGGTCCCTTTATTTCCATGACAACGTTTTTCTGTTAGGAAGAATTTTGGCAGAAAATGACCATGTGCTTAAACAAAGTGACAGTTGAGAGACAGCCATGTAGAAAGCTGGAATGCAGTTCTTCAGGGTTTTAACTGTGTTCAAAAACCGGATTGCTCGATTCATGGAGAGAACAATAAGGACGTTACTGATGTCATACAGCAGACATGGTTTCTGTTTGTTTTGTGATTCTTAGGTCCCTCCCAAACCCTGAAAGAAAGTGAAAAACTTTTCAACAAAAATGCATGAACGGAAAAGTAAAGACAGCTTTTTTATGTGTGGGAGAGAAACAAATGTAACTTGGCAGTCAGCCTGAGGGATATTTCATTGAATTCCAAAGCAAGTACGTGTTTGGTTTCCCAACATTGTGTGTGTAGCGTTAGAGGTGGTGTACATAGGTGCGTTTTTAGGTCTGTTACCATTTGGATAATGATTATAACATATTTACATGTATGCTGGGTAGTTTTGGACATTGATCTTGTTAGCTGAGATAGAAGATATCTCTAAATGTAAAGCCAAGGTATTTATAGATTGTATAATTTTCCTCTGGAAACAACCAGATTTTCTACATTGATGTTCGTACAAGCTTCCGGTGTTGTTTAAACCAGGGAGTGAGAGTGTTTCAAAGGTTGTATTTTTTAAGCCTAGTGTAGGGTCAAAGTCTACAAGCAAGAGCCGTGTCTACCTCTGGCATTACTGACAGCAAAGATTTACTTAGGCTTGGTCATTTTTTCCTTACCATAGACATCCCTTACTCAATGTAACATTTTCTCCTGTAGCGCTGACTAAATAAGTAGAAGAGATTTACTATCACTAACTGTTTATAGCGATGGTTGCTATGGAATGTTGTATTGTCAGTTGTTATACTGTATCCTGGGACCAGCCTATAGGAAAGATGGGCATTTCTTTTTCTGCTGTTTTTCTTTGGTATAGTAATGCATCAAGAGTAACTGACTGGAATGCAGTTGAAACCGAGGTGGGACTGTACAAGAACCTACTATGGGTATGACCAACAACAGTATGACCACTGGGTGGACTTTTCTCATGAGTCCTTGGATGTCAGGATTGGAAAGGAGCTGTCTACGTTTTAATTCCTAAAAACATGACCACTAGTTTACATTTTTTAATCATGACCAGTTGTTTACCAGTTTGGAATCATGATTCTTGGATCATGAATAGTTGCTTTTAACAACTGCTAAGCAAACCACTTTGATCAGTAGACCAATACCATTCTTTTTATCCATTAGTTTTGCTTCTTTTAAAGAAACATTTCCAGACCAAAACATATTTAAGGCATGTTTATACCCAAGGCCCATACACAAAGAAAATTAAAAAGCATCAAACACTTCTTTTCTGGATTGGTTTGCCCAACACTTAAAGTGCAAGTGTGTTTGCATGCGTCTGTGTGTAAGATATTAGGCCAGCAAATTGGGTGCTAAGTGTTGTTTATGCATTCCTGTTATATTTAGGATTGGTGTGGAATGTGTGGTTCAGCAGTACCCTGTTTCACTCAACCCTATGTTGACATTACCCATACTGCACTGAGGAGGAGCCTCAATCTCAATGGTTGTTCGCCTTCCCCTTTGACCACACACACTGCGATAAGATGCGTTCTGCGTGTGTGTCTGTGAAACGTGGGAGTCTTTATTCACCTGCTGCTAGGGCTGTCACGATTGACGTTGGTTGATGATTAACTGTCACACACATACAGTGGGGGGAAAAAGTATTTAGTCAGACACCAATTGTGCAAGTTCTCCCACTTAAAAAGATGAGGACTGTAATGTTCATCATAGGCACACTTCAACTATGAGAGACAAAATGAGATTTTTTTTTTCTCCAGAAAATCACATTGTAGGATTTTTTATGAGTTTATTGGTAAATTATGGTTGGAAAATAAGTATTTGGCCAATAACAAAAGTTAATCTCAATACTTTGTTATCTACCCTTTGTTGGCAATGAAAGAGGTCAAACATTTTCTGTAAGTCTTCACAAGGTTTTCACACACTGTTGCTGGTATTTTGGCCCATTCCTCCATGTAGATCTCCTCTAGATCATTGATGTTTTGGGGCTGTCACTGGGCAACACGGACTTTCAACTCCCTCCTAAGATTTTCTATTGGGTTGAGATCTGGTGACTGGCCACTCCAAGATCTTGAAATGCTTTTTACAAAGCCACTCTTTCGTTGCCCGGGCGGTGTGTTTGGGATCATTGTCATGCTGAAAGACCCAGCCATGTTTCATCTTCAATGCCCTTGCTGATGAAAGGAGGTTTTCACTCAAAATCTCATGATACATGGCCCCATTCATTCTTTCCTTTACACAGATCAGTCTTCCAGGTCCCTTTGCATAAAAACAGCATGATGTTTCCACCCCCATGATTCACAGTAAGTATGGTGTTCTTTGGATGCAACTTAGCATTCTTTCTCCTCCAAA